>JAPQWV010001064.1:0-130885 GCA_027422505.1 Craterostigma plantagineum
TCGGGCAAGGTTATCTGAAGTTTTCTTTAATCTTCAGTCACTTTCATATTCTGTATCTTTATTTTTACTTATGTACGTTATTATTTGCAGGTTATTGCACTGGATGTTGAGCTTCCTGTAAAGCAAGCATTCCATATACTGCATGAGCAGGTATGTGTTCACATTTTTCTTCTGAAAGTCTTTTTTGTATTTAGGTGTTTAAATATTGAGGATACTATGCTTACTCAGCGTTAGCACACCTATCTGGATGATCATTTTAGTCAGAGAAGGTCATTGAGTACATCTTGCAAACAAGGTTGCATATTTCGTCCAGATAGCTCGAATTTAGCTTTTGTTGTTTTCTTCAAATGCTCATTAGAATCGGTATCGCATCACCATAAGTAATTGTACATATGGGAGGACTGTAACTACAAACCTATCGGAAACAATGTTTTCGATTCTATCCAATCCTGTACTTTTATCAATTAGTACATGTCGATGTGCCACTTCTGAACCAGAAAATCACATATAGGGAATTCTGTGGCACCACTGTGGGACTTCTCTCGAAGGGAAAATTGTTGGAGTTCTCAGTGCTCTGGATTTTATTTTGATAATGAGAGAGGTACACTCAGCTTTCAATCATTATCATCTGATTATTAAAATTTGTCTTAAGGATGAGCAGATATTTCTGTTTTTGAGAATTCTATTACTTGCCATAGATCTAAAAATTAATTACATTCTGAAATTTTCACCATGTGTTCCAGCTTGCCAGAAATGGTTCCAATTTGACTGACGAAGAGTTAGAGACACACACTATATCTGCTTGGAAGGAAGCAAAATCCTATCTTACCCGGCAGATCGAGCATCAAGGAGATCCAGTTTCAAAAGGTTTATCCAAGTAATGCTATATCATCAGTTTTGACTGAACTGCCAATCATACATGAGTGTAATCGTATAATTGCAAATGTTCAGTCACTGCTATATTTCCAGATGTTCATGAATTCTCTAATATGATGAGCGGCTGTTCAAACTTTTCTATATGCTTTTGCCCCGTTAAATGATATGTGCTTCTATACACAGTATTTCATGTAAAAAAGTGAATGTTTGTGCTAATGTGAAGAAGACATACAGGCAGGACCAGATGACAGTTTAAAGGAAGTTGCCTTAAAGATCCTGCAAAATGATGTCACCACAGTTCCGATTATCCATTCCTCTTCAGCAGATTTCTCAAACCCAAATTTACTACATCTTGCTTCACTTTCAGGAATCCTAAAATGTGAGTCTGGAACATGGTTTTTCTTATCTTAAATTTTTTTTGTTCCTGTCTCTGTCTTTACTGAATGGCTACATGGTTGTCCCAACATGTCCTGGAAACATGTTTTCGAGTATTTTACCTGAAGCCAAAAAAGCATGGTCATAGTTCTTGTCTTCGTCATAATTAATGTTTTGATGCTCTTCCATAGGCATTTGCCGGTTTTTTAAGCATTCTCCAAGTTCATTACCAGTTCTTCAATTACCTGTTTGTGCACTTCTCTGGGGACTTGGGTTCCGAAAATTGGAGAACCAACTCGACGGGCACTGACCATGTTGAGACCAAATGCTTCGCTTAGTGCAGCGCTAGATTTACTGCTTCAAGGTACCTTTCCTATACTGAAAAACTGAAGCACGTTACGATTCAAATCCTTGTTCAGTTCTATAAATTTTCTGAATAGCTTACTTGCTGATATTTCTGCATAGCAACTCACTTAAATGTTCTATCTATCTTATCCGCAGCTCGAGTCAGCTCGATCCCAGTGGTGGACGATAACGACTCTTTGTTGGACGTATATTCGCGAAGGTTTGTACATGCTTTCTTATGCTGCTTGCATATAATTTATAACAGTTTTCGTCTGAGCTAAGCTTCAATTTCTCCTGCTACAGCGATATAACTTCACTGGCCAAGGACAGTATCTATGCACGCATCAACCTGGAAGAAACCTCTATTCATCAGGTATATATCCATGTAATGAATTGTGCTTGAGTTGCCCATATCAATATTCATCAAAGATGTGCAATAACATGCTTACCATCCAAGATTCGCTCTTGAAATCACATCCTTTGGTATCCTATTTGTAGGCTTTACAGTTCAGAGACGACCCCTTTTCTACATTTGGATCCAACATCCAAAGATGTCACATGTGCCTGAGATCTGATCCACTCCATAAGGTGTTGGAAAGGTTGTCTCAGCCAGGTTAGCCTTTTTTTTTTCAAGATGTTGCTTTGTTTTTTTCTTCTCAAAATCATTCATTCTTACACTTTCCCAAATCATCGAATGATAGGCGTGAGGCGACTCATTGTTGTTGAGGCCGGAAGCAAACATGTAGAAGGTATTATTTCATTGACTGATGTTTTCAGGTTCCTCATCGTAGTTAACAGAGGATTCGCTTTTTATTTATGTGATGGTATACTCCCAACTGCTCTTTCTCGTTCGTTCGTTCATTGCTTGGCACTGAGCTGAGACAAACCATACATGACTTCTATATGTGCCTTGCTTTGTTTGGTAACGTTGTTTTGCTTTTCCCTGTAAGAAGAATCTCTGAACTATTTGATTAGTGGCTGTGTTAGCTAAAACATTTATGGGATTCAGAAACAAACATGCTTCTGCTTTTCTTTCTAGTAGACTTGTGAGATAATTTACATCAGCTGGCTGATTTATATCTATATATATATATATATATATATATCATCGAAGTAAGACAAACAAATACAATCAATGCATATCGATGGCCTTCAAGCTGCGACAAATGCATTTACAATCTGATAGTTTGCTCAAGAATCAAATCGAAGCAGTCAACAATTGCCTATGAAGTTTATAGGCAAAGTTAGTTATTACAGATGCAATACCAATACGTTGTTGCAACAGATATATCTAAACAATGTTTCTAATGATGTTCTATAAGATGAACTTGATTATCTATATCTGTCTCTACACTGTTTCATATAGTAGTAGGTATAAGAGCCATGATTGGTTCCTTATTATTCCCATGCACTTTTGTATCTCATTATAATTGGATGATTCTGTGAACTGCGAGGCTCTAAGCTCGTCACCACGGAATCTAATATCTGCGCCACGTCGGATGGAGGGAACTGTCGCTCTCGTACATTTCTGAAAAAAAAAATCACGAGAAATTCAAAATATTACCCACCCATATTTCAACGATGTACATGCTCAATACGATCACATAACTGATTTCCTGTGATATATATTATATTTTACCCGAATCATCAGTAGAGTCGCCACACAATTGGAGATGAGTTCTGAAGGTATTTGAGCTTCGAGGTTAGATGCTTCTTTTGATTTAGATCCAGCTACCTGCAATATATATATATATATATATATATATATATATATATATATATATTATTAAGAAAAACAGTAATGGCGAAAAAATTACTCATGGGAAAACCAAAAATCATTACCATAGAAGTTATGGCATCATCAGAAGGGAGCTGCTCATTGACATAATCTATAGCATCCTCCATTTTCTCAATTCTTTCCTCCTTACTCTTAAGTGCCTGAAATGGAACGATAAGCTCTTAGATTTTGATTGATATAACCCTTTCTCAAAGTCCCACTATTCTATTACATCATAGTATATACCTTTATTGCAGCATCTACCATTGCACGGGCTTTCGTCCTAGAGCTTTCGACGATCTCATTGGCAGGAGATCCAGCTTCGAGGGTTTGACCCGCGGTCGATCAGGAAAACCCGACAACCGACCCGTATCAGCGATATTAGCAACGGGCCTTTGCCATGAGAGTGCTGTGTTTCCTGGATGCATATTCCTCTGTCTCAGGAAATGTAATGCAGAAGAAACCTGGGAAAACAAATGCATAGAAGATATTAGAAATATGAAAACGAACCACTTCACAATCAGAACATTAAACAGTAATCAAGGAAATTAGAAGTTACCTGCTCGTTGGCTTCATTTAACTGTATGAGAACCGCAGCATATTGTTTCTTGTATTTCTCGGATTCCTTCAAGGAACTATCAACACCCTTCTGAGTCACTTCGTCGTTTAAGTGCCTTATCTCCGCAACAATGGCATCCTAAACGTAAAAATTACCATGAAAATATCTCACCAAATATGCAATCCTATGAACTCTCTTGCCAACGGTTTATGAATAAGTGAAGGACATAACGAAAAGGAAGGGACTGTTATGACCTTCTTATCAAGAGCACGGGTAAGGTCAGCAACTGCCTGAACATCAGCTTCCTTTGCTGGAATCATCACTTGAGGATAAGCTACATTGTTGGTAGTTTGAATCCTCGTATGTGTGATTGTAGAAGCCACCTGGTGAATGAACGAAACCTCAATCGGCATCAAATTGCATAATGTGGGACAGAATATGCTTACAATAAAAACGTGTAGGTGCTACATCTTGTTCCTCAATCAAACTTTGCTTATTTAATGAAGATCTAATAAGCTTACCTTGGACTGCTTTGGATCAGGCAATGGAGACAAATGGGGAACACTATCCAATTGATCTTCACCACCCGGGAAAAGCTTCATATAGTCTTGTGGTCGGCCATTCACTTGTAGTTCGTTGAAGTTATCGAAAATCTTATCAACAGGAAAAACCTGTCTCCCAAGTAAAGCAGGCATATTCTCCAGAGGATGCAACGGCATGCAGTCAATGTCCTGCCATCGTCGAGAAATGCATGAGACGAAGGAAAGAGTTCATAATAATGTTGTTTAACGATAGTAAACACTGAAGCAGTTACAATTAGTTCTTCAGTATAATCATATCAGATTAGAAACAAGAAACGGTGGCATGCTCATTAATAGAAAGCAACTTAAACAGGGTGTACTTTGCAAGAAAACGATACCATACCGTAATAAACTGGTTAGCATCCGAAACCAAGATCTAAGCAAGAAGTAGATTACCTTTACGAATTCAACACCCAGTTCTGGCCAATCAAATTGAACCGGCACCTCGAGTGATCAACTGTCAGCACACTTCCATCGTGAATCTCCCTTGTCTTAGGATGGATAGCAATGACACGCTGCCCAACTGATAAAGGCCGTGCAAGATCAGTGGGTAGCCCTTCCCTTACGCCATCACGCAGTTCAGTGTAATGTTTTCTAACAGATTCTCGGTATTATTTAGCTTCTCCTTTTCGTCACTGAGGAAATGTTCTGAAAACCGCCTTGGTTTCCCAGGGAACTGCTTTGTGTCATCAGCATCAAAACAATCAAATCATTAAAAATCAATGTCATTTCATCATAACTTATATCAAGTGCGAAAAAAGGCAAAGTATAAAAAATACCTTCTTATGACACCCCATTCTACACGACTTAATCTGGGCACATGACCCAACCCCACATGATACAAATATTCAACAAACTCCCTTTTTGCAAACCATGGATAATCAATAGCACTGTAGAACCATTCATAAGTGCACCATCTCCTTAGTTGGGGATTTGACAAGCAATTGCTCAGATATTTCTGCACGATTGCAGATCAGAAAGAAAAACATATAACAGACTTAGGATTTCATTCCAATCCAAAGGAATTAATATGGTATCAAACCTTTGAATTAAACAATGGATCGTTGTTTGAAGCAGCGGGTAGATTACTCGGTTCAGTCGAGAGTTTATCAAGAAACTTTGGATCACTCAAGGTCTCTGGTTTCCAAAATTAATCTTACGCTTTCTCCTAACTTTGGTAGGCAAGTTATCTTGATTAGTTTCAGGGAATTGTACTGCAGACTGGGCGGAGTTGCTTGCTTCTTTATGATCATCGCTAAGAGAATTTTCAGAATTTTTCAGCAACTTAGGCAACCCAATTTGCGAGGGTCTGCTTGGTAACCTTTTCCCCACATCTCCGGCTGCTGCAGAAAACACAAAACCTATTATCACAAAGATCAAATAAGTTTCTATATATCTAAGATATTAAGCGTTCAAAATCTAGTAAGTGCCAATATGTGGCAAAAATAAACCAAGAGTAATCGAACGTATGTTACCTCCTTTCCAGGTGATTCAGAAGAATGAATATCATGTTGGACAGTAATTTTCTGAATTGTAAGAGTGGTATAAATCAGATCATAATAATAGTCAGCTATAAGGAAAAAAAGTTTTAAGTCCAACACACACCTTAGAAGTTGGCACCTTTTGTTTTCTTCTAGTTGTTTTGGCTGGCGACTGAAGATCCTGTTTTGCCACGGGTGGAGAGAGTTTTGATGATTTATTGGATGGGATCTCAGAACTTGACATTGATTGATGACCTTTCATTTTCAATCCAGCGTGTCTTCGTTTTTCCTTTCGCTGATTCTCAGGTAGGGCCTCTGATGGAGTATATTTGTGAACATCATCGTCACCTGTAAACTCAAGAATGGACTCTAAAAACGAAAGTGATCATTGTAGAAAAATTGTGACGGAGACGAGAAAATATAAATTAGTGTAACTATAACCTATTCAATTATCTCATCAAGAAGTGTCGGAAAAGAAAAAAATATAACACTTAGTTAATACACAAACTTGAGGTAGAAACATATGGCATGGGAATATGTAAAAGAAGATAACATAACATTGCAAAAGAAGACCAAAATCCAAATAACTCCGGACACCAGAAGCATTAACCATCAGGAACTACTGTAAGAGTTGATGTTGAATACATACCATCTTCATTTTCTGATGGCATCATAAGCGACAAATCAGCCAGAGTTTGCAGCGCATCAAAAGCATTGGAATCATCTACAAATCAATACATTTTATGCATTAAGTTTAATGGCATATTCAAGTAAAACACCTATTATGGAGAGCGAGAGCCAAAAGAAACATTCACTATATAAGTAATGCAGTTTGTTGAAACATCTCTTACCACACTAGCTAAGATGCATCAATTATATATATGATTTCTAGCGCTTTATCAGTGCAGTTAGTTGAATATTTAAGGGTGCAAGTTACAAACATTACACACACAAAACAAGAAAGCATATCAAAAGAAATACAATATGAGTTACTAAACATAAATCTTGAACGGAGGCAGAAAATTAAGACAATTTCATCTCAATTAAGACGCATACATCTCTAACCAGTAAAAATAACACTATACATGTGTGGAAAAAGAAAATAATTTGCGGGATACCTTTTCTAAGAGATCCTTTTTGCTCTTCTTTTTTTGACTCTGAAGTGAAGACCAATAACTCTTGGTATCGGTTAAGGGGTCTCTAGTTGCACCGAACCTGTGACCTTCTTCTGTTCCACTGCATTCTTCCTCGATATCATCCAAAAATTTATCATTATTTCCATCAAATTCAAACCTCTTCCAATCTGTTTTCTTTCCCTTCGATCTTACAACACCATCCCTTGCAAATTCTTTTACTGAACGATTGGCTTCTGTATTCTCTTCCAAATTTTTCTCATTGGCTTTTTCTGTTACATTGTTCTGAAAACGAACGTCAAAATCATGAGTTATAGTAAGGCGAGACAAAATAATTTAGAACACAAGTAAAATTAATACCTTTCTTTGATGTTTCCTAAACGGTGATGATGTTTCACTGTCACCTCTTTTACGGGGAGAACCACCTTTTTGTGAAGCTTCAGCCAAAGCTACTGCTATTTCATGAGCCACATTGTCCTCGTTGGCATCAGCCTTTAATTTCAAGGCTTGCTTTGGAGGCGAAGCATACTTTTGTCCCATCATACTTTCATTTGAAAATGAAACAGGGACCCGTGGAGTCCTCTTTCCTACAGCTTAAATGAATTCATCAAAGTCATAATCGAACAGTAATAATAACATGAAAGATGTGAAAACGATGCATGATTCACAGATTCTTGCCCAGCAACATGTCAACATCTTATTTTGCTGCATTAACTTTACCTCCAGAGCGTTTCTTCTTTAAAAACGACAGGATACCAAGATTTGATGCAGCATCCTGTGATGGTGAATGTGAAGCATTTTTCTCATAAGATGCCTTCGAGGAATTTTGCTGGGCTTTTCTCCGAGCACGTTTCTGAGCCTTCCGTGATGATGCAACGTCATCGCTGCTTTCTTGATCGCTGTCACTTCCTTCCTGTTCAATGCAAGATCAAGGTCAGACTTTGATGTATTGTGAAAAGCCAGAACTGGCCAGGTATAACGTGCAAGAAATTATTACCTCGATCACAACATCTCTTATCAATATTTATCGTGTTTGCCCAAACTTGGTTGTTTGGTAATACATATTTTGATACAGGTAATCTTTAAGGAATCAGAGCCTTACCAAATTGCTGTAGTGATCAACCATCATAGCACTCAGCCCAGCTGCAGAAGCTGTTCCATGTGGGAGAGACAAGTATGCCTGAAACCAAAACAGGTTTAGATTGATGCAATTAATTTAAGTATATTGACATCATGAACTGTGATTCATTATTATCTTATCGTCTTGACAAGTTGCAGTTTGGTTCAAAGTATCTTTTGTCCGAATGAACTAACCCAGACATAAGAATAGCATAATATGACTAATCATTTCGACGGCAATCATATTTTCTGCTCCCTTCCAAGTTTTATCAAAAGCAGTTCTTCTATTTAACGGTCCACAAGACTAGTACATAATATAATCGCCTGTTACTACCTGATACAGATGAATCAATTATCACATAACAAAGGTGCTTATATAATGGCGCTCACCTTATTCATAGAGTATAGGGCTTCAACCATTTCAGAAGATCGAGTTTTCAAGGAAGCAGCCACCTGTTCAGAAAAAAAAAAAATAAAAACCCAAGATAATAGGGACTTATCCGTTCATATTAAAAATGACAAGAATTCCAAATCAAACGGTGTAAGGACCAGATCATAGATTATGGGGATAAGTTTCATCATCAATCAAAAACTGTAACAAGGATATTATAATAATCTTTTCTCAAAGATAAAGCTCGTCCCGTGTTGCAATACACATTAACCAGAGGTCCTAGATATAGTTGGGCTAACCTTCTTCCAATCCTCCCCATGTTTGCGGTATGCATCATAAAAACTCACAAGCTCTTCTGAGCCCCATCGAGGCCCGAGCATATCAGCAAGCTTTCGTTTCTGCCAAGAGATAAACAAAGTGAA
Organism: Craterostigma plantagineum; assembly: GCA_027422505.1. Taxonomy (NCBI): domain Eukaryota; kingdom Viridiplantae; phylum Streptophyta; class Magnoliopsida; order Lamiales; family Linderniaceae; genus Craterostigma; species Craterostigma plantagineum. Next base: position 9,060 of record JAPQWV010001064.1, read on the forward strand.
ATGATACAAAATTGAAACAGAATCCTATATACAAATAAGTCAAAATTGGAACCACACATGGGCTTATAAGCAATGCATGTGCATGTCTTAACACCAGAAACCTATATATAATCACAATTAATAAGCTGTCACAGATGTTCTCCCACCAAAGCAAAAACATTATATGAAACGGTTCCAGAGCAAGAGACCAAAATAGGTCATTTGATCATGATACTGCACATATTTTTATGCACAAACCTAAATAATGATAGCATAGCATGATGCACCTGTGCTTACTGCTTCTGGAAACAAACCCAACTCACCATGAATCTAAATGCTCATCATTTAATGTATCACAAGTTTCTATCTTAAGTCACGACCTCATAAGTAACTATTGATGATATAAGTGAGATACATATAAGGATTATTGGTTCAATTTGCTGGATCAAGTACAAAGTTACACCAATTTCAAATTTATGGGGAAGTATTTACTAAACCAAAGAACTTACCCTACTACTGCCTTTTTTAGCAGACTCTCCCTCTTTACTAGGAGAAACATCATTAATAGAGGAATATCGCCTATTCACATTTCTAGACTTTCTTGTTGGTGCCATTACCTGTCAACAAGAATAGTTACAATAGAAGGAGCAAGAAAATGATTAGAAAACGGGGGAAGTTAAAGAGTCAATGGTATATAACAATTATGCATAACTAAAAGAATATGTCTCGAGATTAAATTTTCTGATTCTGACTGCCCCATTGGATTCAAAAACAAGAGCACAAGTTACAGAGGAGCCAACCATTTGGAAACCCCTTCTTTGAGACAGTGAAATTGGCATAACCATAAAAACAAAACACACACACACACATCCACATAAAATATATTTTATTTCTGCAACTGAAGACCAAGGTTCAAATTCAGAAACATGAACTTTGTCGACCATATATGAAGCATCAATGAAAAAAAAAAAAAGATAAAAAGGAGGGAAAGAAAAAAACAGAATTGTCCAGAAATATGAACCAAGTTCTTCTCAGCTGGTTAAGGAGACGAAGGAAAACAAACTGTTGATTTAAAGCTACTGACTGGACATCATAAATTTAAATTCGAAAAAGGGCACATGGAGTTACCACAGCCAAATGAAACCCACCAAAGTTCAAACCCACAAAAGCATTCGAATTCAAAAACAAGCTCGTAAAATTTTCCTCAAAATAAATTCATGAACAAATCACCAAAAAGAGCTAAGAACCACCATTTCACCGATGCATAGCAGAGTATAATTTCCAAATCCGCGAAAATCAACCGAAGAAACAGAAAAACCTAAAACCAAAACAACTTACCAACGCCAGAAGAGAAAGAAAATAGGATCCATCAAAACAATTGAAAATTCCAAACCAGAAACAGAACAAAAACAATACCCAATAATTCAAAGCATCCAAAACAAACTGAACACGAGAAAAAAAGTACCAGAAACCTTTAGCTCTTCTTCTTCTTCTTCGATCTTCTTCTTCGCCTTCCCTAAAAAATCCAATTCACGGCATTAAAAACCCAGATGAATTCATCAGATTTATGATACGGCCAAGATTATTGAGCTGCAAATGACGGGAAGTACAGTGGCTCTTGGGAGGAATAAATGGATATATAATAAGGGGACAAGAAAACAATTTTACTTTTATTTTTCTTTTAATATTATGTTTTTTCAGGGCAATAACCGCGAAAGTCTATTCCTTGCTATTTGAGTTCGGATCACTATTTGCTTTCAGTTTCGGATAGTAGTTACTATTCAATATGCGATCCCTTTACATATATATATTTATACTTTTGGTACCCATAGTTTTAAATTTGTTCAATCTTTCTCCTGTTGACTTTCTGCCTAATACTTTAAAGTGGGCCTGAGGCCCAACAAATTGGGCCTCAGGGCTCGTCATTTATGGGCGGTCAAAATGTTGACTGCTGATTGAATTTTGAAATAAAGAAAAAAGCAAAAGATGATTTTGATGACTATTACCTTGCTCAATGAATCGGAGAAGACGAGGCGATCCCATCTCAATTCTTGCATGCACAAGCTTTAGAAAGCTGTGAAAGCGCAGATATTGTATTTATGAAGTATGAATCACTGCAAAAAGAATCAGAAACTGATCGAATTTCAATTTTTAACATTAAATTAGGACAGTTAATTGAAAACGGGTAAACGGGTCACCCGGTGGGTCGGATTCTATCCCTCTCATCTCACCAACCACAATAATCATCGCACCAAACAAATACAAAACCCACCCAACGCCAGGGCCGACGGCAAGTAGTCTGTCAAAGATTTGAGCTTTACATATTTTTAGTTTTATATCCCTTTTTGATTGCCTGATACAGACGTAATTTACCCTCCTGACGCTGCATAAACTCCTCGGCGGAGAGAATACATTCGAATTTGTATGTTTTCACTACCCAATTTGTTCATGCATATTCTACTTTTTAGTGAAGTTGGACATTTCATTAGTATATGCCATTTGTGGAATCTTTTGCTGACCCCTTTTAGCTGTTGTTACTGTAGACTTGAGCTAAGCTATGAAATTGGGTCTAATTCAGCTCCCATTGAGCTATTAATCTGTCTTTTTTGACATTTTGTCGCGTTGGGTTGTTGTTTTGTCCCAAAGACTCTTCCTTTTGGCTTTATATATATGTGCTTCTGTGACATTTGAAGGACTAATCTGACCCAAGGTTTTGGTTCTTTTTCCTGCAAATTTTCTGATTAATGGTTGTTCATAGGGTTCGAGCTGCTACAAAGGTCAAATTTTTGTTGGGATTCTCAGCTTCTTGAATCAGTTTCGAAGATTATGGAGGGTGGCATTGAAATAAGGAAGAATCAGACTATGATATGTGCACCAATAATGGCGGATACCGTGGATCAATCCATCGAGTTGATAAATTTGGCGAAATCAAAAGGAGCTGATATAGTAGAAATTAGGTTGGATCACTTCAAGAGCTTCAATCCCGATACTGATATCGAAAAGTTGATCAGAAATTGCCCTTTACCTACCCTCTTTACCTACAGGTTTGTGTTCATCCGTGCCTCAACTTATGCTATATCAATGCCAGTAGAAGTTGGATATGATTTTGACTTTGACTATACGTTAAGTGTCGATTAAGGCATATTTTGCTGATTTCAAATGTTGATTGTGAATGATTAAGAAGCTACGGCACTTCAATCGGTACTAAAAATGAGTTTGATCGATCTTATGTGTTGCTTAATTGTCAGTTCCTTGATTCAACCTTAGTTTCATCTGATATGTGCTTATAGGCCCATATGGGAAGGTGGTGAGTATGATGGAGACGAAAATAGTCGTTTTCGCGTGCTCCAAAGGGCCATTGAATTGGGAGCTGATCACATCGACATCGAACTCAAGGTTCCCATTTTAATTTTCAAATTAAAAATTCGTCAATCACTTGGATGAATTGATTGTCGCAGCTGTTTTCATTACTTTCTCGCATCTATTTACCTCGCTCGCCGTTCTTTTTTAGGCTGCCCATGAGTTCAACGCCTTCAGAAACGGCGAAAAACCCGAAAAATGCAAAATCATAGTCTCTTCCCACAATTACGAGCGCACGCCTTCCTCAGAAGAACTCGGCGACCTCGTCGCCCGAATACAAGCCTCAGGCGCCGACATAGTCAAGTTCGCCACCACAGCTTTAGATGTCGCTGACGTGGCGCGAGTTTTCCAAATAACCGTTCATTCCCAAGTATGAAAAAAGACACTTGCTTTTACTCTGCGATGAGGGCATCGATGCGATAATTAGACTTATAGATTTTCTTTCAGGTGCCAATTATAGCCATGGTTATGGGAGAAAGAGGCCTGATTTCGAGGATTTTATGCCCTAAATTCGGCGGATACCTCACTTTCGGCGTTATCGAGGCGGGAAAAGTGTCTGCCCCAGGACAACCTACTATCGACGAACTAATCAATTTATACAACTTTAGATTGATCGATAGTGATACGAAGGTTATGGAATCCTCGGAAAGCCAGTGGGACACAGCAAATCTCCCAAGTTATACAATAAAGCTTTTAAGTTAGATGGAATCAATGGAGTTTACGTGCCTTTACTAGTCGACGACGTACCAACATTCTTCGACACCTACTCTTCTCCAGACTTTTGCGGGTTCAGGTCGCTTTTTTTTTTAATGAGATTTTATACGAATTTTAATTACGTCGTTTAATTTGGCGAATACTAAAACTTTTTCAGCGTCACCATTCCTCACAAGGAAGCTGCGCTCGCCCGCTGTGACGAAGTTGACCTTGTCGCAAAGGTAGCTTTTTTTTTCTTTTCTTTTGGTCCCAATTAGGCGTAATTAGCGATGATATCTCTTACGACTATTTCGTAAAAAAACCAGTCGATAGGGGCGGTCAACTGTGTCGTAAGGCGTCCCAACGATGGGAAGCTTTTCGGCTGCAATACAGATTACGTCGGCGCGATTTCAGCCATCGAAGACGCCTTGCGAGGTTTTCTTACATAATTTACCGATATAGTCGGCCATCTACGAAAGCGCTTTTTCGATAAACAATTTACTTCTGTGAAGGCTCAGAGGTTATAGAAGCCCATTCGCCATTGGCCGGCAAATTATTTGTCGTCGTTGGCGCTGGCGGCGCAGGCAAGGCGCTCGCCTACGGCGCCAAGGAGAAAGGGGCGAGAGTTTTCATCGCCAATCGAACATATGGTAAACTAAACCTCAGCGTTGTTTGTCACCTCATTATATCTATTCGTATCTAATCTTTGATCGCTCTGCGCTTTTTTTTTTATTCTTTTTTTTCGTGTGAAGATCGAGCCAGAGAACTCGCAGATTTAGTAGGCGGGCAAGCGTTGACTCTCTCCGCCCTAAACAGCTTCCGCCCAGAGAATGGAATGATACTCGCCAACACTACGACCATAGGCATGCAGCCAAGAATCGAAGAAACTCCTATTTCCAAGGTTAGCCCTTTGATTTCGTACCCTCTTTATTACATATGCTGGCGATCGATTCTTACAATTTTGTGCTTCTTTTTTTGTTCTCATTGCTATTGCAGGAGGCTTTAAGACATTATGAGCTTGTTTTTGACGCTGTCTACGCGCCGAAAATCACCAGGCTATTGCAAGAGGCAGGCGAGGCTGGGGCTAAAATCGTAAATGGAGTTGAAATGCTGGTCGGGCAAGCGTATGAGCAATACGAACGGTTTACTGGGTTGCCAGGTAGGAAGCAAACAGTGGAAAAACGATGTATTTTTTTTTATTTCTCGAGTTTTAAGTCGATCGTCGATTAAAAATCTGTTCTTGGCATTTCAGCTCCGAAGAAACTGTTCAAAGAGATCATGGAGAACATCTGAAACTGGTCGAAATCGAAGCCCTGCGATCCGATCATGGGAGCTTTGATTTCTAACTGTTGTATCAGTTTCTTATTTAGACGTTCCTTATTGATTCAAGGGATTGAATTGTTAGGATTTTTGTAATGAAATGCTGTTTTGTTTGCTTTTCTGTTTTATGGGAACCGTGGGTTGAAATCGGATCGATCCAGGGGGTCGACCCGATTGAACTCGACTACTGAATGGGTTGAATTGGACTTATGTATGTAGGTGTGGTGTGGTGTGGGTCGTAAGGTGGACCCGACCCGTTCGTATGAGTGGTAATAATGGGTTAAAATCGGATTATGATTATTATATTATTTTTACATTATTTTATTCGGCAATTTCGGCCTCATCCCTAATTTTCCCTCCAAATTCCCAAGCGTGCGGTGTACATATGTTATTTTTGGCTGCGATTTATCTTTTCGAAGTTGTCGGTTTCAGCTTCAAGAAAGTTCCTAATTTCTCTCTGCTTTGAGCTGGATTGGAATTTAAATGGGTATTGTCGGAGTTGAAAGTAATCGCAAAGCAGTGAAGAATCCGTCGAGTACTGATATAGGCGACGTCGTAACGCAGATAATTGACGACTGCCATCGGCTTTCTCCAGGTTAGTGTCTTATCTTCTCCAAATCAATTCCATTTTGATGTCTGTAAACCCTAGCTTTTCAGCTCTTTTGTCCTTACTAGTGAAGTAGGATTTTTGGTTGTAAAATTTTGTTTTTTCGGGGTGATGCTGCTTTTCCTTACTCAAATCCGACCGGTCATAACAACTGTGCCGAAAAGTATGTTTTACTATTTTAGTGGTCCGAGTATGAGAAAATGTTTGTTTTTTGAGGTAAAGGCAGGGTTTTGTAGTGAATTTTTCATTGGGAATCTTACTGTTTCTCACTCCAGCCCAGTTTTATCAAAATGAATTTGACGGAAAGTACTTTTTTCTTTTACGTTTAGTAGTAGAAGGAGCAAGCGACGATTAAACGTACTGTACTGTGTGATGCTTTACTTATATGTGTCTGGGATTTTTGTCTAATATTTCGTCGTGCGTGCTGTTATCAACTCAACATACTTTGAGTTATAACTAGAATTCGAATGCTTTTGTTGACTGAGCAAAACTGTTAATATGTCAGGTGACAGGCTACAAGATGAAGAAGGTAGCGATTTTATTCATCTGAGCAGTGCAATGGCCATTGATGATGATTATCTACTCGAAGGTGGATTTGAAACTCAAGTAGTCAATATCACTACCCAGGTAATAAATTATGCTGGTGAAACCCAAGTGATGGATGATTATGTTGGTGAAACCCAAGTGATGGATGATTATGTTGGTGAAACCCAAGTGACGGATGATTATGTTGGTGAAACCCAAGTGATGGATGATTATGTTGGTGAAACCCAAGCATTGGATTGTGCTAACGAAACGCAAGTGATGGATCTTTCTGGTGGCACCCAAGTGATGGATCTTGTTGGTGAAACCCAAGTGATGGATGTTGCCGCTTATGAAACTCAAAAGATTGAATGTGATGGTGAAACCCAGGCCTTAGGTGATGTTGATACATCTGCTTATTGCTTCTGTAAACCCAATGGTGATGCTACCAAAATGCATGACGATGTTTCTGGAACATCACCAGTTATTGCCAGCAATGAAGATCGTTCAGGTTTTTTCGTTACCCGTCTTGAACTTATTAACATTTTGTTCTTTCTGCGGCATGTCTTTGTCCAATTGTATTGTTCTACAGCCCCCAACATCCTTACCTAACAAAAGAAAACGAGATGACGGTGATGTCATTGAAACCATTGTACATCTATTTTTCCAGGGTCAGATTGCAGAGATTTCACCTCAATTCGTGCTGCATCGTTTCGGGCGTCAGGTTTAGCGGCACGTGCTAGAGGAGCGGACATAACTTTGTCTGGTACTAATACTGGCAAATCTTCTCTAGCATGCATACGAGGTAGTTCTTCTATTGCAGATCATTTGTTGCAACATGGCACTAGACATATGGAAGACTACCCTCAAAATGAGAACAGTGAAGGCAATGATAAACCAGAAACTGCACATTATTACCGTTACAAGAATACAGTGGTTAGGAAGCTATTCTTGGATGATCAAGTTACTGAATGTGTTCAATCAGAAGATGACGTAAATCTGAATGGTGGCATTAATGATAATGTAAATAGCCAAACTTCTTGTCAAAATAATTTTGGGGGGTTAAGTTATGCCAATTCTCAGGAACCTGGAGAGCTATCACAAGCTGAAGCCCTCAAAGTAGTGGACAAGTTTCTTAGTCTCACCATGGAAAATGATAATGGTGACTTCTTTGGCTTTCGAGTTCATGATGCAAACAAGCCCAAGGCTGTCACCACTGCTAAAGGCTCTCGGGAATTAGCTAGAGCATCCATTTTTAAAAGAACTGACGGACAGAAAGGCATTTATGATTGGGATGATAATAGTGAAGCTGAGTATGGTGGGGAACTTTTCCAGAGGAAGAAAGAAGTTTTCTTGCAGAGCAAAAGTTCTATGCATAGAACTCTTCCAAAGGCGAGGAAAACCAAGGGTTATCATCCAAAGTTTGTGAAGAATGTTGCGGCCCATGAGAATGAAGAGAGGCAAACAAGTGAGAAAAATGATTCAAGGTTAATGTCACGTAAGCCGAGAGCAAAAAGAAAAACACTTCACTCTGAAGAAGTGAAGTTACCTAAGCTCCTGAGCAAGGAATTTGATCAAGACTTGGAGACTTACTCCATGCAGCACTTGGAAAGTAATGATAGTAATAGCAAGGAGGTTGCTGCTCATGTAGAAACCGTCGGTCCTGATACTCAAATAGCTGCTGAAGCAATGGAGAATTTATGCTTCGAGTTTCAATTGGATGGAAATTATAATATTGCAGCTCATAATAAAGGCACGGGTGGCACTGCAAATGCTACTAGGAAAAGTCAATCCACCGCCAAAGAGAGGATAGCAGTGGAAGGACGTTACAATAGCAATGGCGCTGTGACTAGGCTTGCCAGGCGTAGAAACACTGCTGTCATCAAGTCAAGTAATGAATGCTCTGTTCCATTTCCATCAGAGAAATCTAAGAATGCGAGGAAAAGAGCGTGCAGGGAGCAAGGGTTAACCGGGAAGAATCAGCAGGCAAATGTCAATGTTACTTTGTGCCATGAAGTCGAGCCTCACTTGGATACAAAACCCTTATTCTGTTCGCCTGTCGCCAGTAGGACGAGGAATCGCTTTCAAATATCTTGTTATAAAGCAGTTATTGATTCCTCAAATGGTGGGGAGGAGTTTACCGATATGATTAGTGCTCGTGTGACCAGAAAACGAAGAACATCTGCCAAATATGAGAATGTTGAATCAAACACTGTTACGAAGGTGAGAAAATTCGGCCCCACTGGGTTTGCAAAATCTAGAGCTTCGGATGTTGATGCCATCGGACCTAAACAAAATGGCAAGATTACCCATGCCGCGACTTCATTATCTGCTGGAAATGGAGGAACAAGTGGAAATGTTGAAACATCGCCACAAGAAATATGTAAAGCTTCTGCTGTGAACTGTAATACACCTCCTGCCAGTGCAACACTGATAAACGGCGCATCTCCAATCTGTATGGGTGATGAATATCACAAACAATCGTGCCGAAGGAATCCTTCAAGACCATCTCTTGTTAAAGAAATCAACAGGTTACTAGTTGATAAAACACCAGAAAGTTATGCTCGAACAAAGGACCTTAGGAAGAGGAAAGACATCGGTAATGTAAGAGTCTTGTTTAGCCAGCACCTCGATGATGACATTGTCAAGCAACAGCAAAAGGTTACTTTCTCCTTTTCATTTTCTATTTTTTTTGGGCTTAATTGGTCTACGTATCCAATTTCAGTTTATTTTTACTAATTTGTGTTAACAGATTTTGGCTCGATTGGGTGGCACAGTTGCTTCCTCCATACTAGATGCTACCCACTTTGTGGCTGATGAGTTTGTTCGTACTAGGAACATGTTAGAAGCAATTGCCTTTGGCAAATCAGTGGTTACGCACTTGTGGCTCGACAGCTGTGGGCAGGCAAGCTGTCTCATCGATGAGAAGAATTACATCCTTAGAGATGCTAAGAAGGAGAAAGAGTTTGGCTTTTCTTTGCCAGCTTCTCTTTCAAGAGCTCGGCAACATCCACTTTTACAGGTATGAAAGAAAGAATACACCTCGGCCTCATGCAAGAGTATCTTCAAAACTATTCAGTTTTCTTACCAAAGAGAAACAAAAATGTAGGGACACAAGGTTTTCATTACCCCAAATACAAAACCCGGGAAAAGCATCCTGTCTAACTTGGTGAAGGCTGTCCATGGCCTGGTATGTTAACGTTGATCTCAAATTTTTGTTACTGAATTTTCCTTTCAATTCAAGCTCTGTTTTATAATGATCCTCATTTTCGCCAGGTTGTTGAGAGACTCGGCAGATCGGTATCGAACAACGAAAAACACCCCGACGACCTACTCGTTCTATCTTGCGAAGATGATTACGATATTTGCATCCCATTTCTCAAGAAAGGTTTAACCTTTTCAAAAAACGAACATTTGCCTTCCTCCAATAATCGAAGCACTAAATGGATCGATTATACTTTTGCAGGTGGCTCCGTGTATAGTTCAGAGCTGCTACTGAATGGAATAGTGAAACAGAAACTGGAGCATCAGAGGTTTGTTCGAATACTAAACACACTATCTAAGTATGCAACTAATCTCCTTTCGTCCTAAATCGTGTAGAATCTTTATATTCCTACGTTTTAACAGGCATTTGCTCTTCGCCGACAATGTCAAGAGGACTCGTTCTACGATATGGTTGAAAAGGAATGATCAATATCTTCCAGCAAAAGAAACCATGTAATGAATAAATTTGGCGATCATATATACTACGGTCCACGGTTCGCAGCCTTCTCCTTCTCCTTCTTGAGTGTCCTTAGAAAGGGTTTTGTTCTTTGTCAAGCTTCACCGTTGGTGATTTATATCATAACTAACCTTTATTCTGTTAATATGTAATTTCTCGTGTTCTTGATTTTTAAAATAGAACAACCCTGTTTTAGTGTCTGAATAACTTCGGGTCCCACCGAATGTTCAACACTCCTACATAGACGATCACTAATTGTTTTTTTCCTCCCTATCGATATATAGAAATAATATAACACCTTGTGTAGTTAATATGATTTCATATAGCAAAGCATGCTTAGACAATGATTTAATCCGAGTCCCAACAATATCCCACGAGCGACCACGATATATGATGATGCAAATTGCAATGAATGAACAACAAACACTCCAAGCAACGTAAATTGTAATGAGAAATGCCATGTAGTGGCACGATTATCCGTCGACTGATATAAAACTTTAAAAATGCATTTAATCACATACATTCCACAAGTCAACTATTATCATATATGCACATCATTACCAACAAAGCCAACGTAAGCATTTTTGCTCGTAACATTCTCTACGCTTATATATGTAAACACATACATATATTTGTTTGTAACTTCAAGCTTTCAATTGGTGACAGTACAACACATCTCTTCAAAGTAAAATATAAACATATAATGTGATGACTTCTACTTGCCTTAAAAATCATATAAATCCTTCCTTCTACTCATAAGCAAGCCCCTCTCCCACCCCCTACTATAAAAAAACACCATTACCAAACATCAAAAAAATCCATTAAACTCACACACACACACACGCGCGCAATGTCTTCTAACACAAACACGACCTCATCTCAACAAACCCTAACATTAAAAAATGTAACTCAATCGACCCTCTCGGGCCTCGGAAACCTAATAAAACTCCTACCAACTGGCACCGTCTTCGCCTTCCAATTCCTAAGCCCCGTCCTCACAAATAACGCCGGCCAATGCCACGTCATCAACAAGTACCTAACCTCAGCACTCATCGTAACGTGCGCCTTCAACTGCTGCTTCTCTTCCTTCACCGACAGCTACGCCGACGCGCAGGGAGTAATCCACTACGGCGTCGCCACAGCCAATGGCCTTTGGACACCTGGCGGCTCTTCTTCTTCTTCCCAGATAGACCTGTCTCCTTACAGGCTTAGGATAGGAGACTTTGTCCACGCCTTCTTTTCCCTGGTCGTCTTCGCTGTCGTGTCGCTTTTGGACCCTAATGTTGTGGGATGTTTCTGTCCCAACTTCGAGTCTGCTCAGAGGGTTCTGATTATGGCTTTGCCTCCCATAGTGGGGGCGTTCGCTGGGGTCGTTTTCGTTTTGTTTCCTAATAACCGACATGGGATTGGATATCCTTATTCTTCCCCGAGCCAGGCGCCGGCAGCTTCTTCGGCCTCGGCCTAGGCGAGGGTATTTTCGTAAATTTGTACGCCGAGCATGCTTGACTGATTATGTGTTTCGTAATTATCATTTTAATGATCGATTGCTTATTTACAAGATTTTCGAAAACACGCTTAACGTTGATTGTTTTTGGAAGCTCCAGAAACACGTACGATTATAGATCTTGCCATGCATGCAAGAATTATGGACAATGCCCCCATTGAATTTAAGAGCTCTAAACCTACAAATCGCTGGAAATAAGATATGCTACTCCCTAAATAACTATGGTTATACGTTATATAAATCTTTTAGGATGCGTGCGGCAGATTTGTGTTTTTGCTAATTGTAAGTTTGATCAGATTGTTGTTACAAGATTTTCAAAAAACTGTTCATGAACACGATCAATCATGTTTTTTTTAGCTTACAAAAACCTAATAGATCTTAATTCTTATCAAGAGGTCTCGTTAAAATAAAATAAATAATTTTGAAAATAATAAACTATTCTCTAATAAATATGATTCTACATATTAGTGTATCTATGTGTCTGTGTTCAAGAACTGATTTCCCAAATACCCCTTGAAGAGCAAGAATGGCTTAGCTTAACAATCCTCTGTCTCAATCTCTTCTTCATTCCCATTTCTTGCATGTCGACTTTCTGTAAGTCGACTTTAACTATGTGATGATCAGAAGTTCCCTTCGATGACAAAACCGAGTAAGATCCCGGGACGAAAGTGTAAGGCAAACCCTTCGAACCTAAGATATAATCCACTCTTGTGCCATATTTGCACGTCCCTTGCACGTCTAATTCGAGCCCGCGCAAAATATATATAACATCAGAAAAACAGATAAGAAAAAAATAATGCAAGAACGAATAAAAAGAACACATTTTTTCGACGCAATTTCTGGCTCGTAAAAAGAAACGTACTTTGGCCTTTGGCTATCATAACGACTGGCTCGCATTCTCCCGGGAAATGTTTGGCGTCTGTGTACTGCTTTTCTTTCAAGAAGGTTGTCACTTCAGCCCTCGGCGTAGGCTTTCCCAGTTCTTCATAGTACTGTAATAAGAATGTATGTGTATGTGATATAATTACAGGGGAAAACTATAAAAATGGGCCACTAAGTATGCCAATTTTTAATTTTGGGTTAATATGTTTGCCAGTTACAAAATTAGGTCACATAAACGTGTACATAGTAACAAAATTGGATCACTACCTCTTTTTTCTTATTATATACATACTTAGTGACCCAAATTTGTAACTATATACATACTCAGTGACCTAGTTTTGTTACTATATACATGCTTAGTGACCTAGTTTTGTAACTAGTGACTCAATTTTATTACTATATATACTTACACTTAGTGACCTAATTTGCACTATTGCCAAACATAGTGAACCAAAATTAAAAAATGGTATACTTAGTGTTTTTATAATTTTGCTTAATTTCAGACGTACCGTTTTTTAGACGAGAATTAAGTATCACAGGGGATAGAAGTAGTGATGTATATGGAATAAAACCTTGACGATATCATTCCATCTCTCCGACGAATAATCCGACCCATCAAGAGAATTGAGTCCGCCCAGCAAAACGTGAGGCTGACCGTTGGATTGATGATCCATCGCCATCATCGCACGGATCTGCTTCATCCTCCAGCTTTCGTCGAGGTGGTCGAGCTGAGTACAGTAGACGTCGAGCTCGCCGGCCCATGGCACGTCGATCGTCGCCTTAATCACGTTCCTACATCAGCGCCGGCGAAGTTCCGTCATAAAAAAAAACAAAAAAAACCAATTCCCTAAAAAAAATTCGCAGAAATTGCAGCACCTGAAATCTTGATCGTCGTAGATCTTCTGAACCTTGAACCTCTTGATCGGCCACTTGGAGAGCACGGCGTTGCCGTACTCCGGCGCCCAGCTCTCGGCGAAGACGTAGTTCATCCCTAGAGCTCGAGCCAAGTCGGATAAGGGCTTCATCTCCTTCTCTTCCTCGGCCTTGACGTCTTGCAAGGCGAATACGTCGGCGTTGACTTCTCTGAGAACGTCGAAGACCGTTCGACTCCCCCCACAGAAGAGGTTCGCGTCGCCGCCGAGGCTCGCGGGGAGGCAAATCGGAGACCTCACCAAGCTATTATTCGCGGCGCTGTGATTGTTGAAGGCAAACGTTTGGCTCGCCGGCGGGTCGTCGTCGTCTTCGACGACTATGCTGGCGAGCTTGTTATTCTGGGCAAGTGAGATTTCGTTCTCAGGCAAGTTTATGGACACTTTGGGCTTCGATTTCGTCCCTTCTTTGCCGTGGCTTTGTGGCTGCTTTAGGATACCTTTAGGGTGGCCGCCGCCGTCGCCGCCGTCGCCGTCTTCTTGGCGTATGAAGACCAGCGATTTCTGGGCTTTTTTTGGAACCGCCGGCGCGAGAGAGAACAGCGCTGCGTTGAAGGTGGCTATGCGTATATTGGTTTTCGAGCTGTAATAAGAAGCTAAAGATGGTTCTTGAGTTGTCGACCTACGGTTCGACGACTTGGTGGTCAGCCTTTTGATCACTAGCTTCGGCCTCGAACGGCGGAGCACGAACCACCTTAGGCTCGAGCAGAATCGCCGGAGTTTACGCCGGAGAAAGTAGAAGACTTGCGAGAGATCATCCCTGCATGAAAACCGCGAAAGTCTTCTACTTGATTGCATGGGAAGATTTTTAAAAGATACTGTAATAAATCTTACACAACCTTTTGCTTATACCCTTCGTTGAGTATGTCAGTGATGATTTGTATATTTATTGACGGACAAAAAGAACTCAACTGCTGCAAAAAACTGTTGGAAAAAGGTTGACATATCGACTTTTTTTTGTTTGTTTCTTTTTTTTCGTTGTTGATTGGAAAGCATATTACCAACTCCTACCTGCAAAAACACGACTTTCTTGTGATTCTTTCCATAGGAATAACGTCTGTTTTCCTGGTGTTTGGTGCGCACGACAGGGAAAGGCAGCGAATGATTAGATAAAGACAAGAAGAAAGCCGTTGAACTGAACTATTGCGAAGTCTTTATTTACAATGTGATGGATAATACTCGAGAATTTTGGTGGGAAATAACGATGTAATAATAAAGGTCAAAGTAAAACTCTCAACAGCTCTAAAGACTTTTTGGGATCTCACTGAGACGCTTTTTCATGCATAACCAACGCAGCACACAGCTACAACAACATATAATTGAGAACACACTTTATACTGCTGTAAGAGACATAATTAGAAAAAAAAAATCGAGCTCATAATTTTCGAATTCGAATCCATGCAAAATTTTTCTTCATAGCTGAGCTAAAACTCGATCATATGCTTATCTTCGACCTCGTCGAGCTCGAGCTCAAAACATATGAATTATTGGGAACATATTCAACAAAGATTGTGATTCTATAGAACCACAACCAATCACTGTTTCACAAAATTCCACATTTTCATAGAGAAATGGCATCTTATTTTATTATTACAGTCAGGCAAGCAGCTCATAGGAAAGAAATAAAACCCTCATGAAACTCTTCAATTTACATGTCATGGAAAATAATCTTTTCATACAAATAGTCAGTCCTATGATGAAGAATTACGAGGCTCACCCTGCAATTTTTCTGCTGAAGCTGCGCTTGAATAATCCTCAGCTGCTGCCTTCTTCATAGGCTGTTGCTGCCCTTGCTTGGCATTTTGACCTCCCTATTTCCGACAAGAAATAATCCTCGAGTTCGATAAAAAGAAAAAAAACATACGAAAATTTTAACGGAAGAAAAATATTCTTACGGGTCCTTTCTGGGCATTTAACCTCCGTACAGAAGGAGCGCGGGCGATCGACGAAGCAGCCGCCGCTGCCGCCACACGTATCCTATCACAAGAATTTGAAAATAATTTAATTTTCGATACGAAAAAATTCCTCTTAATAACAAAAAAATTATCGCCTTGTCTTTCTTCCAAGTATATAATACCTATTGTGAACGTCGACGTACTCATCCGTCTCGTCGACAATCTCCTCCTACAGATACAAAACGATGGCACCTTTATCATATAATTAAGGCTAAAAAAGCATAAATACCCCTCCTAGTTTATGCAAAATGCACCGAAACCCCTATGGATAGAAAGGTGTACAAAAACCCCTCGGGATTATATAATTATGCATTCCTTGTCATTTTACAATCCTATTAGGGGTATAATGCTAGATTTTAGACAACACAAGGGGTACGATGCTAAGTTTCGAACAACACGGAGGGTTTCGCATAATTAAAAAGGCATGGTGTAGTGTCGTGCATTTCAGTATAACCACAACGGAGTATATCATAATTTACCCTATAATTAATAACCCACTAATTAAAACTGGGAGAGAGTTTAACGGTAATATAAAGATAGTTTTTTTTAACCTGAAGGAGTTCTTCGAATACGTCTTCCAATGTAATAATCCCAATAACTTCGCCATCTTCAGAATCGTCCAAAGAAGCGGCTAACACGGCTGGGTCGCTCTCCAACAACCCGGCCCTCAAAGGCGGCCTCGAAACCCTCTCTATGTCGACGACTACGCTGTGCGCTTTTCATTTTTTTCCGATAATAAAGGCGTTTTAAATCTGACGAAGCGCAGTTCGAAGATTCGTTTTCCTCTGTTTTCTCAGTGATCGACGGCGGAGGCCTTCGATTTCTCGCTTTGGATTTTACCACGGCCGCCATGTGACTGCTGCCTTTTTGGAACTCGTTCAGAATATCGTACAGTGGCATATCCGAGGGAACTCTGCAAAAAAAATATTGCACGAAAATCGTATGAAAAAATCGTTTTCTTTTTTCAATATGCTGTGAGAACTTCGAGGGAATTATTACGGCGCGCTTTTACCTGGGAATTCTCCTGATGGAGACGGCGCTGACGGGCGTCTCTGTTTCGGGCCTAACGGTGAGGAGACTCTTCACCTATTTAAGTACGTCTTAAATTTTGTTGTTTGAAGATAAATGAGAGAAGAAAAGATATTAAATTTTTTTCGACGTTTTGTATTTACCAGCAAAAGACCGATGATGTTCTTCGGGTTCCCAGAATAGACGGGCACACGGCTATGACCCCGAGCAAGAATCTTCCCCATTGCTTCCCTGGGAAATATATTTTACAGTGTATAGTTCGATGATTAACCATAAACCGATTAGTCGAAGCAATTGAAGAGTAAGATGAGATAGAGATTTTTATTTACCAGTCCAACTTTGAATTGACATCTAAGGAAAACGTAGACTCGATTGGTGTCATCGCCTCCTCGGCAGTCTATTCAAAGTTGCACGTGAATTGAGATTATTAACAGATCGATTATATAAAAATCAGTAATAAAAGCTCACAGATTTATTAATCTTATTAGCAAAAAAAAAAGATCATAAAGAAGCCACCTTCTCCGTCAAATCTAGTGCTCCGCTAATGATAGTAGTCTCATCATGAGTGAGCTCACCGCCTTTGCCAGCCTAAAAAATAAGGAGAAAGTAAATCGAATAAAATACAACGTACAACTTCCACGGAGCTTGGGAAAAACATCTCTTAAGAAATTCTGAGAAGGTAATTCATAATGAATCTGAAGATATATAGTACCTCCTTGCTGTGGATAGAGACAAGAGCCTTCAACTGTGCTCTCCGAAAAAGCGCTTCGTTGTGTCCAAGGACACAATCGAGAATCTAAATTCATAAAAAAAGAAAGGAAAAGTGGCGATTGAATGAACTTGGGAGAACTCAACACACAACACATGGTTAAAATCGTGAGATATTTTACACAGATATGGGCAATTGAATGACTAAGATTAAGAACGTGGGTGAAAATTACCTTTCCAATAGGGTAAGAAATGGGATAGCAGACGAACATCAGAAAACGAACAAGCCAAACAAAATTAGCACCAACAGCAAGTCCATACCTAGTGCATATTGCTTGGGGTATAACCTGAAAATTATAAAATCACAGAAGAAGAATGGTTAGACCCAAAAATAATGACAGAAAAACTGTTTGCTAACAAGAACCGTAAAGATAAGCATTAAAGTTTAGACTTAAGATGGATGCATACCTCACCAAATGCTAGAACGAAAGTCACAGACAATATAATGGCGACGAACTGATTGAAAAGTTTATCGAGGTATATAGGAAGCGCCTGCCGAAAAGCCAAATGACAAAAATGTATATTTGTGAAGAAATTCAATATGGAATCATATCAATCATTATGATGTAAAGGATACTCGATCTGAGAAGTAAACAAAAAAAGACAACTAATGAACGCTACTTTTGGATCGAATTATGATTGAGGCAAAACTATCATAATAACATGTTACCTCCATAGCAGCAGCGTTACATAAAAGCAACGTGACAAGGAGTTGATGCTGTTTCTGAACAACTGGGAGGATTGCAGCTGAAACGAAAAAGATTTCAGTGAATTATAACAAGTACGGCCTTCGCATTTCTTCAACCTCAAGCATTGAAATTTTTTTTTTTTTTTTACCAGAAACGATAGCTTCATTATCATAAACAAAAATACAGGGCTAAATAACCCAAGAGGTCTCTCCAGTGATATCAACCTGGTAGAGAAAACAAGGCTCACACGGAGCATCAAACACCCAAACAAAACGAAAAGCCGACAGAAAACTAAGATTCATGATCTAAAACACGACAACTAAAGAACGTATTACAAAAAAGGCTGTTAAGCCTAATCCACAACACTCTTCATTTTGCACGGGTCATCGACTCTGAATCTTGCCTCATCGGAAAGGCTCCACAAAAGGGAGAAGGGGCTCCAACAAATGGAGAAAGAGCTCCCGGCTCGGAGGCCGGGAGAAAGAGCTCCCGATCCGAAGATCGAGAGACACCCGGTGGGTGAACGGCAGTGGCGGCGAGCGAGGGTGAAAGGCGGAAACTGCGAGGATGCGCGGCGAAAGGCGGGGCAGCAGTCGGCGGGACCGTGGGAGTCCACAATGCTGTTCAGATGACCAAATATGCTTTGAAACCTCTTTGGAGCATTTCGTCGAACAGCTGCTATGCATGGGCAGATTCGTTGATTCACCCCAACCTTTGCCTGCAGCTGTCGAAGATGTCGACAGGATGTGGTGGTGGTGGTGGTGGAAGCGGCGGAGATGGTGGCGGAAGCGGCGGAGGAGAGAAGCCAAAAACAATTATTTTTTTTTTTTTTTAAATAAAAAAGACACAAAGAAAACTAACGAAAAAAGAAAATCGAAACTCCCCCACCTCCATTAATGGAGGTGAGGGAGAAGAGAAGAGTTGAGGAGGGGACGGCTAGGGTTTGGAGGAGATTTTTGGGGTAGAGAGAGGGTAGAGAGGGTTATAAGATCCAAGCATTGAAATTTTAACAAGTACAAAAGATTATGTGTTCAACATTTATCCAACTAAACATACAAGTTGCTTTGTAATAAAGATCCATCAGCAATCATCAAATATCATCAGAATCGCAAACTCGAACAGGAAACGCAAACGCCATACTAACGGACAACCAAAAGAAACAACGAAAGACGAAAACTCTTCTCCCCAAATGCTTCAACGGTTCAAATTATAACCCCAGAACAAGAGTAAAGAATTCGACCAAATCCACCAAAATTAAGGAATTTGAAATCCTCAATACCAATCATCAGATGTCAGAAACATTCCCAACCAAGAACAGAGAATATCAAAGACCCAAAAAAAAGAGAGATATGAGACCGCAACACCATCAAATCAATCAATCCACCCATCAAAAACCCATTCTTGCCACTTACCATTGACAACCCAAAATTGAGCTAAAAGGGGTTAAAAATCCATACCAGCTTGCTTCTTCTCCCTCGGCGTACCACTCCTCTGAAGGATCTCAAGATCCACGAGCCCCAAAGACATGAGCCCAAGTGTGAGTCCCGACATAATACCCGCAAATAGAACCAACACACCCGACAACCCAGCGTAGACGAACCACCAAACGGTGCCGAAATCTATCTCCGCGCCCAAAGCGCCGTCGTTCCGACTCCTAAAGGCTACTGATGCCAGCACGGCAGCATTGATGAGATGCATTTTTTCGCAGCTCAATATGAATGACTGATTGATTGATGATAAAGATTCTTCTTTTTTTTTCTTCCTTTACGAAGGCTTTTTTATCTCTCTGTTAGTGCCAAACTTCGACCACTAACGACCGAGAAAGGTCTTTGTAGTAGTAGTACTTGGCAGCTCCCTTCGGAGATTCTTGATTTTTCTATTACCATTTCCGTAGTTTTTGTGGATATATATTTTCTTATTAAAGTTACACATTATTTTTTCTGTAAAATATTATAAAGAGAAAAGACAAAGCAAACTCCTTGAACGAAAATAGTAATTTCCTAGAGTTGGCACACCTTCCTCGATCCGTGACTGATATGAACACTGCGAAAAATGCGATCTTTGGTTAATAACAGTATAGAATCTTAACATGAGTCTGCCAAACCCATCTCAAACGACGCCGTCGGGTGGTTCTTGGTTTTCCGGGATCGTGGGCGGCCGCTCCGCCGCAAAGACGCCCAATCGCTACTCCGTTGCCTCCGCAGAAGGCGGCTCAAGCGAAGGAAACCATGGGCCCATCAACAAGAAGCGTCAGTTCCGAGGGGTGATGTTTAGGTACGGGACAAAACCCATTCAGGTGAGTGGATAAGAAAGGAAGAATCTTGATTTGATTCTGCGGGAAAAACTTGCCCCTTTTTTTATGACAAGCTTAATGATGAAACGGGCTATCCTTTTGAGTATATTTGTGTATTTGTTGAAGATGCTTTGAGTAGAAATTAGGATTGTGGTGAGTGTTTTGATTCGCTGTAGAATCTCATGACATTGATGTTTTGTTCTTGGTAATAGGATGCACTTTTTCTTAATGGTCACGAAGTGAAAGAATAAAGATTGAAGATTAACACTTTATGATGATTTGTGGTGTAACTTATAATCAAATTTTGCTTGCTCATTCCATATCTTCGATTTGGTGAATTTTCGTGTCCCTTCAACATGATTGAGAACTTAACAATGAAATGCATCTATACCATGGAGAGTGTGCCACCTACTCCTGAAGCTGGCAGTTGGGCTTTTAAGTAGTAGTTCTTAGTTCACCATCAGCACTCTTCGACTTATAATTAGTTGAAGCTTTTGAGAGGTGATACTATATTTTGTTTACTGGTTTTCATGATTATTATGATGATCCAATTGTTTATTGAGCTTCCCATTGATTGTTCACACTGTTATCTGGCCCTCTCTGTGTAATCATAGATATCTGTTTTTCTTGTCTTTCGTTCTAATTCTTCATTCTTAGGTTGCATTTAAGACGGGAGATTACAAAAAACAGGTTATTTTCATTGGCGGCCTAACAGATGGATTTTTGGCCACCGAGTATGTTCTTTGGTGTTATTCTGCGTTTGGAAAATTGATACGAATAAAAATTTGACAATATCATTCAATGAAACTACTCGAATGTTTCTTCACATTATTCCCAGCTACCTGGAGCCATTAGCAGTTGCTCTAGAGAAAGAGCATTGGTCGTTAGTTCAGTTTCTTTTTTCGTCATCATACTCAGGTTATGGCACGTCGAGCTTGAAACAGGTAAATGAAACTATTTCCATTTCTCCATTTTCTTTCTTCTTCCCCTTTCCTAGACATCCATTCACTAACTACGTTTCTTGTCAAGAAATCAAACAGCTTTCTAACCATTCTTATGGTTTCATTAAGGATTCCTCGGAGATTGATCAATTGATAAGCTACTTGATAAACAAAGAAGACTCTGAAGGTGTTGTTCTACTAGGACACAGCACTGGCTGCCAGGTGATTACACAGTCCTAATCTATTCAAAAGATTGTCTGAAACTTTACATATTGCAAAAACGTACTAATCTCAGCGATGTATTTGTGGCCTATTTCATTATACGTAGGATACTGTGTATTACCTAGGCACCAATGCAGCATGTTCAAAAGCAGTCCGTGCAGCCATTTTGCAGGTGAATTTCTTCGATCACTCTCTATTAGTTAAAACAAAAAAACTCAAACTTTTGTGATCTATTCGCTATTTAGGCGCCTGTTAGCGACCGTGAGTACAAAGCCACCCTCCCAGAAACTGCTTCGATGATTGACTTGGCTACGAAGATGATCGAAGAAGGTAAAGGTTCAGAGTTAATGCCTAGGGAAGCCAATCAAGATTCTCCAATCACTGCATATAGGTGGGCCTTGACGTGTTAATTCAGATGTTAATTATTTTTTTTGTTTCGCCTCTCTGTGAAATTACTGAAATTCCCGGGACATGATTGTTTCCTTTTGTTGATCGCAGATATCATTCGCTTTGTGCATATAATGGCGACGACGACTTGTTCAGCTCTGACTTCAGCGAAGACCAACTGAAGCAGAAATTAGGACACATGTCCAACACGCCCACTTTGGTACTGTGTTCGTTTTTTTGGCTTTCGACATTCAAGAAAGATCGAAAAAAAATATGATTTTTATTGGCAGGTGATGTTTTCCATGGCTGACGAATACGTACCTGAATACGTAGACAAGAAGGGGCTGGTCGATAGGTAATAACAAAACCAACTTTTATTACACAGATGGATAATCCCAAACTGCTTTCGTTCTTTTTTTTTTCTGTAATGTTTACGACTGCGACACTTTTTAGATTGTGTCGAGCAATGGGCGGCGCTGAGAAGGCTGAGATCGAACATGGAAACCATTCGCTTTCGAACAGGGCAGAGGAAGCTGCTAAGGCTATAGTTGAGTTCATAAGGAGAGATGGTCCTAAAGGCTGGGAAGATCCTTGGAGTTAAATGCTAAACTCTTCTTACTGTTCTATGGTTCTCTGAGATTTACTTGGTTTGTTTAATTGATTCTGTAATAAGATGAAACAGAAAGGAATGATTTTTCTTTGGTATTGAATTGCAATGCTCAGAAGTACAGAACAGGGCCAATAGCACACACTAAGTAAACCATATCAAATCTTTAAAAATTATAATTTATTGTAATGTTATCCAAATTATTTTGTAAATGTTTTCGCCAAATAATATTTTGTAAATGAAGAAAGACTAATATAGGACTAAGAAGAACTAAAGGTGAAAACAGATATTTCTCAAAACAGAGGCCTAGAAAGTGTTCGACGACCTCCTCCTTTGGCAAATGTGTTAAAGCTCCAATCTTTTTCAAGATTTCGTCGATTATTTCCTTATATGGTGGGGGATTTCGATTTTCTATGTTCGTGGTTTTATAATTTCTTCATCAATCCAGCAAATTCTGGGGCAATAGATAATTGAAGGGAAAGATTTAATTTTTGATTTTTGTCCCAACATTCTCGACTATGGCTTTTACGATCACCTGGGTTTCATTCTCCAAAGCTCTCGTCATCTTCTTGCTGATTGCTGCTATCGTAATAGCTTGCTTCACTCTTCCTATAGATAAGGTCAGATTTTTTTCTTGTCTTTTTTCCTTGAGCTGTTTAATGCTGATTGTTTTAATGCTAGTGAGTTTTCTCTTTTCATCTTGGTTTCCTGTTTTTTCTCATCTCCTAATTGACTGGCAAATGGGTCTATCCTATATCCATTTATCTTAAATAAAAGCTGGTGAAGCTCAATGTGTATGCTATGTCCATGTTGTGACCAAGCTGATTCGACAAATGTATTATCTTTCAAAAGCGAGCATTGTTACAAACTCTAAAAACCACAGATTAAGGTTATCTTCATACATATCATGTTTGTTGAAGCAGATACTGAAGGATTTTCTGGAATGGATAGAGCAAGATGTTGGCCCTTGGGGCCCCGTTATGCTGTAAGTACACTCATTTTTCGCGTCCGAGTTCTAAAATGTAAGAACATTATTATTCAGTCACTTTTATGAACCTTACAGTGTAGTTGCTTACATCCCTCTAACAATGTTGGCGGTTCCTGCCTCAATACTCACCGTAAGGGGTCGATTTATTATCGTCTTGAAGTTTTCAGCTTACTGCTCGCAAGCGATTTATCATTATTAATTTGTTTTCGATTAAGTACTTTTCAGTTAGGCGGTGGCTATCTTTTTGGGTTGCCTTTGGGTTTGATCTCTGATTCCCTCGGCTCAACGATTGGTGCTGGAGCTGCATTTCTTCTCGGCAGAACTGTAAGACTCTTGTAAGAGCTCCTTATTTTTTTCGTCGCTTTTATTTCATCTTTCTCTGCAATTTTATTTTATTTTTTCCAATACTTTTCCTACCGTGGACAGCTAGGGAGATCCATGGTTATCTCCAAGTTAAAGGACTATCCCAAGTTCAGCGCCGTGGAAGTTGCCATCCAAAGGTCGGGATTTAAGGTTTGTGTCCTCTTGTACTTTTTATTTCTGCTCAACTCTCTTTAACCCCCTATTACAAAATTCAGCTCTTCTTTTCTGTGTTTTTCTTTTTTCTAACAGATCGTGTTCTTGCTGAGGCTCGTCCCTTTGCTTCCTTTCAACATTCTGAACTACCTTCTCTCCGTTACTTCGGTTCCTTTCGGCAAGTACATGCTCGCCACGTGGCTGGGAATGCTTGTAAGTACATTGCAAAAACTTTACTAAATTGATTATTGACGGAGATTTTATACGTAAAACAAATTAAATAAAAAGCTCCCCTGACCTATGCAGCCTATTACTCTTGCCCTTGTTTACGTCGGGACAACCTTAAAAGATCTTTCAGACGTAACACATGGCTGGCAAGAAATATCCAAAACGCGATGGGTAGGTGATACTCTCATCTCCTCGAGATTTTTCTTATTTCAAAAAACTCATCTTTGTCTTCCATGCAATACAGGCATTTATCGTATTTACCATCGTAATCTCTGGTAACCTTTCTTTCTCACACACATATATATATATATATAAATATATATATGTATCTATCTTTATGTATCTTTGACATGATATTCTGCTATGAAAACAGCGGTGTTGATGATTGTTGTGACTCGAGTGGCTAAGGCTTCTTTAGAGAAAGCTTTGTCCGAAAATGAACGCTTACCTGGCAATGAGGGGGCCCCACCATCAACATCAGAAGAATCTGTAGAGATTCTCAGAGAACCATTGTTAGTGAAGATTGATGACGATGCTTCTTCTCTTCGTTGAGTTCATCATTTGCAGTTTGTTGAGCTTTTTGCTGTGCAGTTCTTTCTTAGTGTTTTACTTTTATATGGTGCCTCAGTGTGTTGAGCTCTTGTGTGTATATATGTTATATATTATCTTTGTATTTTGTCTTTTACCCTCTCTCTATATTTGTTTTTTGTCCCTCTATTTTTAGCAATTTTGGATGACACTTTTGGCTTTTTTAAATAGCAAATGACGTAAATAAGTTCATCGCTGGCGTCATAATTTGGCGCGGTAAGCCTTGGCTTAGCTATTTAATTATCTCTTAATTGGGACATTTTAACCTTTTCCATGCTTAAATTAATAAATCAGCGAGCGACAATTTCAAGGCAACTCTAGCATGAATGATTACAATCGATTTACTTCTCATTCACAGTGTTCCCCATTTCTTATGGGTTGGTAGATGTAGATTATAATTTTCGTATTGGCGCGGAAAGAAAAAAAAGGGAAGGAATGAATGTCGTCAATAGCATTTTGGTATCATCGTGGACGGCCTTGAACGTTTCGATCGTGGTTGTTGTGCTGCTGCTCGTGTTGATTCTTATCCTGATTGCTTGCAAGTTCAAGCCATGGCGCCGATTAATGGCGCAACGAGCTCGTCGCCGTCCTTTGGGTTTGATAAAGGTTTGATCTTGGTTGTGCTTTGATTTGTATATCCTGTTTCTTGTATTTTAATCGGTGGAGGGATTATGTGTTATCTGCCGATCTTGCATTGATTACTGTTAGCTTCTGATGCCCATTTTGCCAACATTTGTTTCATTATTTCGCTGATGTGTTTGATTCAATGATTGCCCCTGCAATTTTCCAAACTGGTTCTAGTATCTGTGAAGTTTCTTGTAGGTGAATATAAATGGGGGTTTTGATTCATTGAAAGCATTTGAAATGACTGAGACAGAACTTATCTGATCAGGTTGTTAATTAAGAAGCTTGTTATAATGCCTGCACTTGTGCTTGCCATTTCATTTATTGTCTTCTTGGGGAAACTTCCATGTGATGTGGAACTCCGTGCATGTTGCTTTCTTGGTTGTCTGAGTTTCTCGTGAACAAATATAGGTCCTATATTTTCCTTACATTCTAACTACACAGGAAGATGACATTGAAAGGCCTCTTGTCGCGGGAGATGTGAATAATGATGCGATCATTGGCAATGATTCTTCATTAACATACTCCATTGACCGTGTTGTTCACCAAACTCATGGGGTTTTTGATTCAAATCATTTGGTTTCAGTAATACCTACACAAAAGGCTGCTCCTCAGTTGGCTCACAGTAATAACTACATCATGCTCTTGTGTTCTACGATTCAAGTCTTATTTCGGTTGAAGAAAATGAAAGAATTAAGGAAAAGAATATTAATTGTTTCTCGAACCAGGTGACAGTTTTGTTCTTGACATTCCCAATACGTCTGAAGATTCTTTCGTTAGTCAGACGCTTAAGCGTCCTCTTGGGGCCAATCAGTTTTCTGGAGAGCGGAAGTATCAGATAAGAGAAGATATTTATATTAGCCCAAGACATTCTTCGGGTAATGAACCTTAAATAACTTTTTCAACTCAAAATGTTAATGAAGGAGTTATTCCTTTTTTCTTGTCCTGTCTTCAGTAACTGACTTGATTCGGGAAATACAGGCAGCATCCTAATGCTGGAGGTGATATCTGGGCCTTCTCGTGGGCTTCAATATTCTTTGCAGTCGACTAATGTGTCCAAACTTCCTGCGACTGTTGGAAGAGTTTCGCCTGGTGATATAATACTTAAGGACTCGGAAGTCTCTGGGAAGCATGCAATGATAAATTGGAACGCCAATGTAATATGGAGCCCAGTTTTTTTTATTAAATCAGCTGTTTCAGATGCATAAATATATAGTCGCATTTTCATATGCTGTTGCAGAAATTAAAATGGGAATTGGTTGATATGGGAAGTTTAAATGGCACTATGTTAAACTCCCATGCTATCAACACTCATCAATCTGGAAGCAGACGTTGGAGTGATCCAACGGAACTCTCGAGTGGAGACGTTATAACTTTTGGGACCACTTCGAAGATTTCAGTATGTTAAAGCCAGTTTCTCACTTCATCATTGTTTGAATAAATCAATCACCCAACAGTTGGTGAAGTTTTGTTAGTCCCATTTTTCCTTTGTATCCTTTAGGTCCATATTACGGCTGAAGCAGATTATCAGATACCTTTTACTGTTGGTGTAGCTTCAGATCCCATGTCTGTGCGCCGAGGGGGCAAAAAATTACCTATGGAAGATGTTTCTTATTACAAGTGGCCTCTTCATGGGACCCATCAGGTTTTAAAGCGAAATTCATCTTTATGATCCTTTTGAACAATTAGGCATTAGGTAATACGAAAAAAGTATCTTGCAGTTTGGGCTATTTGGCATATGTGATGGACATGGAGGAGCTGATGCAGCTACATCTGTTAGCAAGTTAGTTTTTTTTTTAATCTCATTATGCTTATATAAGATGACTCCGCATCTCTGCACTTCTAAATTGTTATGTATTTAATTTCCTGAAGTTGTTATTAATCCAATGGTAATGGGTTAAGTTCTCTATTCTATTTTGTCCCAGAATAATGCCTGAAGTAGTTGCTAGCATCTTGTCTGATCCTCTGAAGAGAGAGAAGGTTTTATCACAGTGTGATGCTTCGGACATCCTTCAAGAAGCATTCTATCAAACTGAAAGGCACATTAATCACTACTATGAGGTTTCTCTTTAAAATCTCTTTTCATAGCTCTTTACATGCCTTGTTATGGAATATATTAGTGTTGGTAATATTAAACACTTCCAGGGTTGTACTGCAACAGTGCTTTTGGTTTGGACCGATGGCTGTGAAAACTACTATGCTCAATGTGCAAATGTTGGAGATTCAGCTTGTGTTATGAAGTAGGTTAATGAACCAACATTTTTTATGTTGCTTAACTTTAAGAATTACTAATTTCCGGGATCACACTTACAAAAATCATAAAAAAAAAAAAAAAATAAAATTGCAGCGTCGAAGGAAAGCAAATTAAAATGTCGGAAGACCACAGAATCTCCAGTTACTCTGAAAGGCTTCGCATGCAGTCCATTGCTGGGTCGCCTCTTAGAGATGGCGAAACTCGAATATGCGGTTCCTGAAAACTCTCACTCCATTGATGTCATTGTATTAATGATTACATTCAATCAATTCGATAGTATTTTCATGAATTGTAATTTGGTTTCTAGGGATAAATCTTGCTAGGATGCTCGGAGATAAGTTTCTAAAGGAGCAAGATGCTCGGTTCAGCGCTGAACCTTACATAAGTGAAGTCGTGCGAGTAGACCAAAGAAGAAGCAAGTGTTTTGCTCTGCTGGCAAGGTTGGTTTTCTTGAAATAATCTCACTCTCATGATACTTTTCCTTGTCCTAAAATAACTCAATTGATCTACTTTGGTCTCAGTGACGGATTTTGGGATGTAATTACTACGAAGAAAGCTGTTCAGCTTGTGAATCAGGTAGCAGATATAAGTTTATTTGTCATATTTTCTCGTTTATTTTTGGGATTATTACCTCGTGTACGTATTCAATATTATTATTAGCGTATGTCTTTTTGTCTTGTGATAGGGAATGGAGAGAAATGCGAATGATGAGGAAAGTGCTGAGAAGATGGCTAATTTCTTGTTAAGCGAGGCCAGAACGCAGAGGACTAAAGATAACACCTCCATCGTTTTCTTGGATTTTTCCACCAAGAACGATAAATAATTCTTGTAATAAACTTGCTTAAATTAGCCGTGGGTTTTCTTTACTTTTTTAACTAGTTGCGCATGCAGCCAACTTGCTTAGACTTTTTCTTTTATATATAAACTATATATATTTATATATTCTTCTGAGTTTTGAGTCGAATAAAAAGCTTGAATCTTTTCGTTAAACCATGATTTTGCGCAGCTAACATTAAACAGATATCTCTTCCAAGTTCCATCCACCGAGTTAGTATCAGACGGAAACTATCAATCGAATACAACTATAGTTTATTTTAATTAAAAATTTGGGACTTCTCAACAACATCCACTGTAACTTCAGACAGTTGTATTATATATATATATATATATATATATATATATATATATATAGTGTGTGTTGGTTGGTAATTGGTATGTGCAGTTGTCTTCTTCTCCTTCCTACTATAGCTAGCTCACTGCGCTAAGAAAGAAATAAATTTTCAGTGGCATGCGCTTAAATTTTATTCCAAGTTTATTTATCTTTTTCTCTTTCTTTAAATTATTTCCTTAATTGTTAGGTATTTTTTTAACATTAGTTTATCAATTAAATAATTATTCTGTGGTGCGTGCAGCTGCTGCCTAGCCGCTCTCTCGTCTCAATAGCAAAGGTGACCATCGTGACTGATGATGCAAAAGCAGCTTCGCTACGCTTACCGTACGTGTGATATTTGCTGTTTGTAATTTATGAGCTCGAAAAATAATAACAATAATAAAATATTTTATTGCGCGACAATTGAATTTTTATTTCTTAAATTTCGTACTCTTTATTTTACTGTCATTATTAGGAGTGATTTATACATTCTTTCATATCGAGACAAAAAGACTAAGAGGGCGCGCTCTGCGTTAATTAATTCTGTGCGTAGCGAGGGTTAGTTTGGTTTATTATGCATGCGTTAAGATACAGATGAATTAAAAAAAAAAAGTTTTTCTTTTATAATTATGTATGGATGATGATGATGATTTGAGCATAATTATTCATATATCGTACCTACGCTTATACGTTTAATGGCCCATTTCCACGCTTGCTTCCCTGCACCTCTCCCTATTACAACTTCTTTCTTACTTCACTCTAACATCTGCTGCTATCTCTACTCTTACACATATTTTATTCATATTATTGGAGCTTAATCACATTTAGCGCATCATTTCCAATACATGCTTTTGTTATACTTATTCTGGTTTTAAATAATAAAATATCCCTCAATAAATAAATGCAACGTGACTTACAAACCCTCTATAGAAAGATGGATAGATATGTGTAATAATAATAAAAATGAAGAGAATCATGGAAGGAAAAAAAAAAGCCAAAACGGAATAAAAATTACCTGTGTAATTATTGCACATGCTGCTACGTTGATAGGAAAGGAACGACAATTTTGCTCGTCAAAAATTAGTCCAAACTGCATGCGGTAGGTGAGACTGATATAAATAAGCGTTTGAAGTGAAATAAATACACCATACGTATATATGTATTCTTGATATAGTTAAAAATTGCCGGAGATGATCCTATTGATCCAAAAGGAAGTCAACGCTATCCTACTCATTATAGAAAATATATAATTGTAACCATATTTAGAGCATATATGCTGGCGTTAAGTTACCATTTTATCGTACTCAATGAGCAAACCTTCCGAAGCCAAACTGTAATAAAATGACTAACAATATTAATATATATGTTAGTCGTTGTGGTTGGTCGTACGCGCAATTAATTCTTCAACCCCCCGTAACAAAATAATAATAAAAAAATAGTCTTTTTTTTTTTTCCTTCGTTGTCGAAGCAAATAACGATAGTGATTCACAAGGCGAGGGAAGGAAGGATGCTCCATGCCAAGACAAGCCTCACGTAACGAGGTACAGAGCTCCAAGCCAAACGTGAATCGTCGTAGGGGAGAACGATGAATTGATTTTTTATTTTTTATTAAATCTTCAGATCACATATCTTTTGATCATGTATGTTTGTTAATACATCTGCGCGGCGCTCATTATTATTGTTATTATTCCCAGTTTATTTGCTGGCTTCGATGCGTTAATTTTGTGCATGTTATTATAGGGTGAATGAAAAGCACTATTTTCCATACGTACCGATTATTATATAATTGTCGTCGTTATTGTCCTCTCATTGAGCGATCTTCTTCGTGTACCTTTGCCCTTCCCACGATTCTGCGAAGCATCTTCTTCTTAAGCCCAGCAACAGTGAGGTGCAAATATTATAACTATATATATAAAAATCTATTATAGCGCAATATTATAATATGTTGGCACATGCATATTTTGATTAGCCCACCTTTTTTTGATGATGGTTAAAAGTTCAACCAAAATCTCACTTGCTGAGAAGGCGCATGCCACGTCGTCAGATATTTCTCAAAACGTGGCAGAATCTTGTTATTACACTTGATTTACCTATTCAAGGTAATATGAAATAGGAAAATTAAATGTCGTTAGCCAAAAAAAAAAAAAAAAAACAAAATGCAGATAGATGACACCACGCTTATATCACACAAAAGAAGCCGTACTCGAGAGACAAATTTGACAAATCTCTCCTTTTATGTTGCTGCATGCATAATAAGGATGATCATAGAACGAAAAAGAAATGATAATAAGGAGAGTTTATAAAGATGTATATAAGGGTGATCTATAGGTATGAAAATCAGAAAACCCTAATATTGTCGAACCTTGGATGATGAGAATTTGAGGAGGTGAAAGATGATGTGATAAGAAAATTATTACAACGAGGCCGTGGGCGTGGGGGAGACAAAATCAAAGCTCTCTTATCCTTTATGTGATACACAATAAGGATTATCATACAATGAAAATGACGAGTAATGAGTTTATAAACATAAACTTCGGAAGCGTTCATCGGCATACCGAATCAATTTCTTTTTTTTACTGCATAAATATTCAGCATCATCACAAGGAGTAAAATAAGTGATAAATAGCAATGGATTATATATGGAGGAAATAATGAAACAACGAATGAATCCAACAAAAGGCAATAAATAAACACACAAATTAAAGAATATCTCCCTCCCTCTCTGTAGCAGATATTGAAAATCACGATTTTCACGCATGAACTGTGCTACACAAGCGTTAAAAGATTGTCGTAAGGTGTAAAAAATTACAATGACGATAAAAAAAATTAGAAAATTGTTAGATAATTTAGGTAAATGAGGATTTGGTTTTTAGGAGTGGTTTATGGTTTTAAGTTGTTTTTGAAGTATTTGATGGAGTGGTTTAAACCACTCCTCAAACGTGTGTTTAGTCCTTGAATTAAAAAAAAAAATTATTTTAATTTTTTCTATAAATAGGTCATTTAAGGCTTGAAAAAAAAAAACAAAACACACACACAAGAAAAAAAAAAAAACGTTTCTGCTATCGATCTTGTTCAGTTCGTAGTCGTGTCGTTTTTGTGCTAAACGAACGCCGTGTTTTCGAAGTATCCTGGGAATAGACGCTCGTTAAAAAACCTCTAGCACATACGTGAGGGAGCGAATCTATTTTAAGGAAATTGTGTACTACACAATCTTCGAATATTTTTCTTTCCCACCCAACAAAAATTTATGCTTTGGACTTGGATCTAAACATCAGTATAGAAAAGCTTAATCGCTAACCAATAATAACAGCAAAAAATTCCAAACACGACGACTATTTCGAGAAATCAAATCAAGAATCTCTCCCTATCGTCACAAAAAATATCAAAGAATGTTATAAGACGCGAAATTGACCAAAAACAAAATTGAAATGAGTAAATAAAAGAACGGCAACCAGCCACTTGAGCGGGAGGACAGAATCTCCACAAAAACATTGTTTTTTTAATAAACTTTTTTTTATTGGTAAACAGAAGAATTATTATTCTACATATTCTAATATTATACAGATTATACGAGATAAACGAATTCCATTCCCTGTTGAAGTAATTAATAGGAAATGAAAATAGGGAATTTGATTTTAGAACTGAATTGAGTCAATTTTAAGCCAGACCTATTTAGATATACCGTGGATGTAGATCTGAAAATTTGTGACCGAAAGACCTCAATCGCCAAACCATGAATAAACTGAAGAAAGTAAACATGTTGAAACGAGGCCATCGGCATAAAGATCTTGAATGTCACTCTCCCTACGCCTGATAAACATAAAGATTATCATAGATAAAAAAACCTAACAAAAAGAAGAATTGAATGTATGGAGACGAAAACACGTATCGTGGATGTAGATCTATGAATCCATGCGGAAATTGAAGACGATGCCACGCAATTTTATTATATCTTCCCAGACGATAGAACGAGAAAAAACATTTTTTTTTACTAAAAGAAAATACACGGCCGCGAATGTGTTTTTAGAATTCACCGAGAGGAGCGAGTATGCTAGGGTTTCTGCCCGCAATCAAGAAGAAATACGATTCAACTTAAACACGACACAATGCTGGCTCACGCGGTTGTAAAATTCCCCTTAGCCCATGGTCCTAAAGCCCACCGTGGTATAGGCTCGGTTATGTTCTTAAGCCTATTGGAAAAATAAAGCCCATCTAACTATAGAATTAAAATTGTCACCAATAACTCAGGTATCATTAAATCGCAACAATTTTGTCACTTATATAACTAAAATTATCACAGTTAAATCAAAGTATCCCTAAAATGTTACCTAGTCAAACATACAGGACTACAAATATAAT
The DNA here is from genome assembly GCA_027422505.1 of Craterostigma plantagineum. Taxonomy (NCBI): domain Eukaryota; kingdom Viridiplantae; phylum Streptophyta; class Magnoliopsida; order Lamiales; family Linderniaceae; genus Craterostigma; species Craterostigma plantagineum. Next base: position 42,175 of record JAPQWV010001064.1, read on the forward strand.
TGACAATGCGCTTTAAAATATATAATATTTTCATGAAAATTGATGAATTCTTAAACTTGATTAGGCATGGACAATGAAAGAAAGTGGTGAATAAAATGAATTAATTAATTTACGGAAATCAATTTTATATATTATATTGTAGACTAATCGGAAATGTGGTGAGCAACGCAAGCAGCACATCATTACGAAGCATCCCTCAATTTTCAAGCCAATTGAAGATCCAACGGCTCAAGGTCAAGGACTGACAGCTGCAGGTGATCATCATACAATGGGATTTTATTATTAGATCTCGTATAAATTTGGGATTTAACATGTTTGATGTTCGCGGATGAATCACTTACGACGACTCGAATCGGTGTGTGGATTGATTCCTTCTTTCTATCAGATCTCATCTTGAGCTGCCTTTTCGCGCGAACCGTTGTCTGAATCAAGGTTAGGATTCCTCGCCATATTATTGTCGGACATGCTATCGAATCATCTTCAGAACGGGGTAGAGTCCGCGAAGCTGTTATGGTCGCGGCTTCCGAACTCTGAAGATGGCTCCGGCGAAGAGCTTGTCGGCGGAGGATATAGAAGGAGTGATGGGAGGGGTGTGGAGAGTCTTGATTATGAAGTCATTGAGAATTATGCTTATAGGCTTGAACAGGTTTGTGTGATTCGTAAAAATATCACCTTTATAGGTTCTGTGGCCGTGGGTTAGTTTTTACTTGTGCTGGCATTTGCTTTCGTGTGTGCGCTGCTCGCAATCATAAAGCTTTCTGTATTCCTTTATGCTCCAACCATAATGCTACTAAATGTGTTTGAGTTGCCATCCTTATTGCAGTCTAAACGTGGGAAGCTTTACATGGCATATAGTGTGATGGTCAAATGGTTTTTAGCATTGCTTATTGGCATTGGTGAGTTTTCAATTTGATTAGGAACTATAGGCTTTCATCAGCTACGTTTTTTTATCTGTTGTAAACTACAAATTTAGAGTCTACTCGTCTACCCCATTTAATTTTCACATTCAGGAACTGGATTTGCTGCTGTTTTCATCAATATTTCTGTTGAGAATTTTGCTGGGTGGAAGTACTCATTGACGTTCAATATAATTCAGAAGTCGTATTTTGCGGGATTTTTGGTTTATACCTCAATAAACTTGGCTCTTGTGCTATCTTCTGTATATATCATAACAAGATTCGCACCAGCAGCTGCAGGGTCGGGAATTCCTGAAATAAAGGGCTATTTGAATGGTGAGAGAGAATCAAAGTTCTATGGTCTATATTGTGGGCAGTATTTCTTTGGACCTTCCTTGATTGGCACTAAATCCCATCTACATGCAGGAATTGATACACCTGGTATACTTCTATTCAGAACCTTAGTGGGAAAGGTATTGATAGTTATTTTCTGCCTTTTGTTTTTTGGATTTTTCTCTGTGGTGTCGTCATATGAAAGTTGAAATGCTTTATGCAGATTTTGGGTAGCATAGGATCAGTTGGTGGTGGTCTGGCCCTTGGGAAAGAAGGTCCACTTGTACATATTGGTGCTTGTATTGCTTCATTGCTTGGCCAGGTAAGTGCAGTTCTATGGGACTGGTGTTGGTGAATGTTTTCATATATATGGTTAAATATCTTGCAGATTAATGATTCTGTTTCATTGTTGACTGGGATTCTCTACTAAAGATGGGTTGGATGTTGTAAATTATATACCATGCTCGCACATGATCCTCAAATTTGGGCTAAGTATCTTTTGCTATATGTTCAGGGTGGGTCCACAAAGTACCATCTGAGGACAAGATGGTTACAAGTTTTTACAAGTGAGAGGGATCGTCGGGATCTTGTAAGTGGCATCTTCTGGCATTTGCTGAATTCACATTATGCAAACTTGCGTATATGTCTCTCTAAATCGGGCTCCAATGTTTTGTTAACATAAATTTCTGCGTGTTTTTTTTTTTTTAAATTTCGGATTGAGAACTATCTTGTTGTGGAAAAGGTGACCTGTGGATGTGCTGCTGGTGTTGCTGCTGCCTTTAGAGCTCCTGTGGGCGGTGTATTGTTCGCATTGGAAGAAGTAACATCATGGTACTCCTCTGTTCCTAATTCATTTTCTTATATTGTTCAATACAGACAGATGGGGATTTGAATTTATTACATCTGATAGCACTATTTTCTAATGTCCGAGGTAATTCTTTTGAGCCGAGTGGTGTAACTGTAACCTGATGTTTTGCTTGCGACTTTTGTCGTTTTAAGGTGGAGAAGTCAACTGATGTGGCGTGTCTTCTTTACATCAGCTATTGTGGCTGTCGTTGTACGTATTGCAATGGGATGGTGTAGAAGTGGAAAATGTGGACACTTTGGCTCTGGAGGCTTCATTATATGGGACATTTCAGGGTAATGATATGAGCTTTAGACCGTTTTATTACCATACCTCTGTTCTGTCATGGAATCATAATAATGCTTTTGCTTAACCAATAATCATTTTAGTGGTCAAGAAGATTACTCTTTTCAGGAGCTGTTGCCAATGGCTGTCATTGGTGTTGTAGGGGGGCTTCTTGGTAAGCGAAAATTGCACAAATTCAAAAATTTGTATTGAGGCGTTTCTTTTTCCAAGTGGACATGATTTGAAATTTGGGTCCTTTTTTCTTTGTTTCTGAATTCTCAGGAGCACTTTTTAATCAGCTTACTCTTTACATAACATATTGGCGCCGAAATTATTTGCATAAGAGGGGAAACCGAGTCAAAGTAAGTACCTAAGTTCGATGGTGGTGAATTGTGCGTTCTTAAATTGAAATTGATATTGATCCTTTCTTTTTAACTTTTTTTAGGTGATGGAAGTGTGTATCATCTCTTTGATAACTTCTGTGATATCATTTGGATTACCACTTTTTAGAAAATGCACACCTTGTCCTGAAGCAGGTGCTAATTCTGGTATTGAATGCCCACGTCCACCAGGAATGTATGGGAATTATGTCAATGTAAGCTCTTGGGATATTATTGTCTATGAGTAGGTCCGTACATATGTAATGCATTTGTTGTTAAGTATTAGTTACTAACCGTGGATTGATTCTTAACTTGTTGGAATCTTTCTATAGAGATACGCTTCTAACTAATTTGATCATGCTATATTATGTCCATTACAGTTTTACTGTGGTAGTAAAAACAGGGAATACAATGACCTTGCAACCATATTTTTCAACACGCAGGTTAATTTGATATTCTCTTTCTCCGATTGATTCATGTTTGTTGTTACTTATACTGCGTTGGCTCCATACATGGCTAATGCATCTGTATGTGATAAATTCACAGGATGATGCCATCAGAAACTTGTTTAGTGCAAAAACAATTCATGAGTTTAGTGCTCAGAGCTTGCTGACATTTTTGGTAATTTTATAATTATGAGACCATTTTTTTCTTTTCCTTTACCGCTGATATCAGTGTTGATTCATGTGTTGCTAGTCTTGAAGAACATCATCCATTATATATATGGGGCGAGAACATTTTTGAAATGCTGCAATACATCATTCTCTCTCCGAGCCCACCCAACTCCTATAGAGACACATATATTCCTGTGTGTATATGCTTAAACTTATTCACCAATAAGTTAACTGTTTCATATCCACGTTGCTGGGCTTGTCCAGGTTATGTTTTACTCCTTAGCAGTAGTCACATTTGGTACATCTGTACCAGCTGGTCAGTTTGTTCCGGGCATAATGATCGGGTCAACGTATGGACGTTTGGTTGGCATGTTTGTTGTTAGCTTTTACCGTAAGCTGAATATCGAAGAAGGAACGTGAGTATCAAAATCATACGTTATATATATGCAAAATTCGTTTTGTCCTTCCATGATTGAAAAACAATTTACCATTGTTTTGGCTGCTTGAATTCAGATATGCTCTTCTAGGCGCTGCATCATTTCTCGGAGGCTCTATGCGAATGACAGTATCTCTTTGCGTAATCATGGTAGAGATTACCAATAACTTGAAGCTTCTTCCTCTTATCATGCTGGTTCTTCTTATATCAAAGGTATGGTAAATCTCAACCATTACTAATCCCGACTACTACCAAATATGGCCTAATTCTCCACTCACTAGATACGTAAAAAGTTTAAATCCCCCATGCAAGTCTCGTCATACGTTTTCCGTAATCACCATCAAGAGTGATTAGCGGTGCAAACCATCATTTGGTTACTGTTACCACTTAACATCATTTCTTTGTGTGATGTTTGTAGGTCTTGTGGAATATCCTCATAATCTCGGTATGTTGTGTTGTAGGCTGTTGGGGATGCTTTCAATGAAGGCCTGTACGAAGAACAAGCTCGTTTGCGGGGCATTCCTTTATTAGAATCGAGACCAAAGTACCAAATGAGGCATATGACAGCAAAAGAGGCTTCTGGGAATCAACCGGTAATATTAAATGTTATGCTGCTTCTTTCAAGTGCTGTAATTATTTATTTATGATCCTCTCGCATGTTAATGTATATTTGCATTGAAACTAATTGTATGAATTTAAATTTATTTCTAGTTACCTAATAAGAATAATATCCTTGCAAATCTTTCAGGTTATCAGTTTCCCTCGTGTAGTGAAAGTTTCAGATGCAGTTTCTATTTTAAGAAGCAACAACCACAATGGATTCCCAGTAAGTTTCATTTATCAATTCTCTCATTTCTTCCTCTCTCTCTCACACTCTTTCTAAAACTCATTTCATTTATCATTCTTTTTTTCACCTAGGTGATTGATCAAAGTAGAAACGGAGAAACACTAGTAATTGGACTCATATTAAGAAGGTACGGTAAACCCCATTTCACTGTTAAAACACGTATAACGAGTTAGCTTACTTAACCATTTCGTGCATGCAGTCATTTGCTAGTACTTCTACGATCAAAGGTCGATTTTCAACATAGTCCTATGCCTTTCAATTCAAGAGATGGGCCTGTGCCAATCAGGTCAATGGTGCCACCATTAACCTCTTATATTGTTTAGTCATACTTTGAACTTACGTTTTTTCTTTTTTTTTATGTAATGTGTAATTGCAGGCACAATCTGACAGAATTTGTGAAGCCCGTCTCTAGCAAAGGCCTAACAATAGATGACATTCACCTAACCCCCGACGATCTAGAAATGTACATCGATCTCGCTCCATTTCTAAACCCATCTCCATATGTTGTCCCCGAAGACATGTCATTAACGAAGGTAATGAATTTTCTTGAATGTATATTTACTATTATTCCTCTTCCTTTGCAATTTTATAAAATCTTTTTATTTTTTTGTGAACTTATCTGCTATGAATGATTCTTCAGGTATACAATTTATTTCGGCAACTGGGCTTAAGACATATACTCGTCGTCCCACGTGCTTCTCGTGTTATTGGAATGATCACAAGGAAGGATTTGTTGATAGAGGTATTTAGTTGCACCAATTCGTTTCCTCCTTTTCCTATTTTTTTTTGTCTATGGTTTCGAAAATTCAGGTGATACTACAGGAAAATAACAGCATCTCGCCGAACAATGATGCACTAAGCTTTAATCGAAATACCCTTTTGCTTTTACTCGCCTTAATTGTTTATCGATTTTCAAGGTTGAAACGATATTAATCATGGTACTACCTCTGAATATCTCTCAGGATAATGACGATGCAACTTCTGTAGAGCTTCAATCTACTAGTGTAAGGTCTCTATGCTTACTTTCATCACATCATCTTTTTTTTTCAATACATTGATTATTGATTACCTATTGCAACATCTCAAGGAAATTTTCGTAAACTCGATGAGAACCCTACGCAGGCATATTATCTTCCTTTCTGCTTCAGAATATGCAAATTTATGAGCTGCAATATTTGACTGAATTTTCCTTTCTATTAACAACCTTTTATATTTTTCTTTGCAGGGATCATCAAGTTGATAGACGAAGACTTATGACAGCAACGAACTCGGACACGGAACAGCCTCTACTAAACGGTCTTTTATAGGATGGGGAAATATATTTAGACGTTTTTTTTTTTTTTATCTTGATAATCATTATGGGTTTCATATTTGATTATTATAACTATATGTATATAGTGTGTGCTATTTCCATGGTTCTTTTGAATGTATAGTGTGATGATGATATACTCCAGGGAAGAACTAAGTAGAGCATAGAGCCTAACATGATATATGATAGGGTCTTTATTCTTTGTATAACGAGGCTACAACATCAGTAATAGAACTTCGATTCAATTGTACCATTTTCAACTATTGTTGAGCCTAATTCTAACCCGAATATTTAGAAGCCTAACAAAAAAGAACCACTAATTTCGAAGTACATTCTTAGTAAGGATACTTTGATAGTATATGTTTTGTATGCTTTAAAGTCGACCATATATCCCATAGATCCGTACGTAAGTTAGTTTCATAGCTAATAATCAATTGAGTAATCCCTACAATATTTTATTGCGTCTTTCGCAACATGCATGCAGCTTTCATATTAACAGCTAACCATTCCAAACTTCCAATATTTCACATCATTGACTTTCGAACCAAAAAAAGATCGCTTAACCCGTACCCGCAAAATGAAATAACACGGACTTTAGCATATAATACAATATAATACGCTAAATTAATAACATTGGGACCATGAAATTTTATAATTTACAGAGATATTATATCGACAAATTAATATTTAGAGACTCTTTAAATTTAACAAATTTAGAATGTATTGATGATAAATGAATTCAAAATGTTTCATTAATTATATTATGTACTCAAAATGATTTACAAGTGAATTAATGAAATATCATTTGAAAATTAGTCAATGTATATCAAATGCTCTTAGGATATCATTGGAGTATCGTTCCGCCAACTTTTAGAAGGGTGAGAATTTTAAGCGACACAAAATGACGACAACAAACTTTCACATTTTCTGTTGCAGTTAGAGAACTCGACATCGGAACTATTGATTGCAATTAAAAAAGTTAGGGATGAATCTAGTTAGATTAAAACTTAAGAAATATAGTAACAAATAGATTCTTATTTAGCAAATTACCATAATTTATAATTGTAATATATGAATTATTAATTTAGAATTTTAATGGGACCTAATAATAGGGATTTTCCAGTATTATATTATTATCTTATCGAATTTGATAATTTTTACAAAGGCCCAAGTTAGGACCAGAAGATTTTATTATTTTAGAGAGTTTTTATAGGGTATTAATTTATAGAGGTTTTAATGTATACGTTCGCATAATCCATTTATAATTGCGTTCTCTTAGCAGTAGCCATGATCGAATAATTATACTTTGGTACACTCAAGGGTAGTTCGTTACGTCCTATATTCTTACGCCTTCTCCACACACCCTACATACCCGCAAAGTCGTTATTCTCATGCTAAGTAATAAATTGACAGCTTTATATATAACACTATAAATACACACTTCAAATGCTTATTTATCTCACCATGGCTTCTGTTATTACAAACGTCTTCTTTCTAACCATTTTAAAAGTTCTCATCTTGGACAAATCCATCGTGCATGCCCAAAGGGTTCCTTGCTTTTTCTTATTCGGAGATTCTCAATTCGATAATGGGAATAATAATAATATATTACTCACATCTGCCAAAGTCAATTATAATCCTTATGGCATCGATTATTTGGGCGGCCAAGCTACTGGTAGATTCACAAATGGTGAAAACGTACCCGATTTCCTTGGTAATAATAACTTACATATTTCATGTAATATAATCTATATATAAAAAATTTATTAGCATAATTATATTCAATTTGACTTGCATATATATATATGTGTGTGTGTGTGTGACTGCAGCTCAATTCCTAGGCTTCGATAGACCAATTTCGCCATTTGTGAGTTTACGACGATCCTCGGACGACATATTCAGAGGCGTAAATTATGCGTCCGGGCTTGCCGGGATTTTGGAGGAGACTGGTGCAGCAAGGGTACTTACATACATATATATATATATATATATCATATATCTTGATTATTAGTATACAGATTGAATGATTTTATGATGGTCATATTTAATGATATAATTCGTATTAGGGCGATCGATTCACCTCCGACGAACAAATGGCGAATCACGCAAGTACGGTCGCTCGCATTGCCAGTCGACTTGCGGGAGATTCAAGCCGAGCGAAGCAATATTTAAACCGATGTTTGTACGCTGTTGATTTCGGAAGCAACGACTATCTCAACAACTACTTGGAGCCCGGAAATTACCCGAGAAGCGCACTGTACACTCCCGAGCGGTTCGCCGACTTACTGGTTCGAACGTTGTCGATGAAACTGAGGGTTGGTTTTAGTCGTTCGCGCAATGTCAAGATGACAATCCCAAGATAATTTTCGAAATTAGAGCAATTTCAGGACGCGTAGATTAAACGTTTTAAAAACTGAAACATTTTGAGGACATCAAGTTTCGAAATTCTGGCACTAGTTGCCCTCAAATTGCTTCAATTTTGAAACTTTCTATCCTGAAACTGCAATTTTTTTTTTAAACTGCTTCAATTTCGAAACTTACTGTCCTGAAATTGCTACCCTTCAATTCATGCGTCTTCATAACGCCACGGACGCCACCACCCCTGATATACAGAATAAAAAAACTAACTAATCCAAAGTAATTTCACTATTGCAGAAATTGTACGGATACGGCGCGAGAAAAGTAGCCGTTTTCGGGATCGGTCTGTTGGGCTGCGTCCCCCACGAAATAGCGAAGTACGACACCAAAGGCGCTCCGTGCGTCGAATTCATCAACGGCTACGCCAAGCAATTCAACGACAATTTAAGGCCGCTCGTCGACGACCTCAACGAAAAGCTACCAGGGGCCCACTTCACGCTCATCAACGTCACGAGCATTTCGCTCGGCGATCCTTCCGCTATAGGAATAAAAGCCGCAAACGCCCCTTGCTGTTCGACGAATCATGAAACGGGACTATGCCTTGGGGATGATCGAGTAAGCACGTGCGCCAACAGGAGCGAGTACGCCTTTTGGGACGAATTTCATCCCACTTCGTTGGTCAACAGAGTCATCGCCACGAGGGCTTATTCTGCGTCATTACCGAGCGACGCTTATCCCGTCGATATTAGTCGTCTTATTACATGATAGTGAACGCTAAGGATGTGTTTGGTATGCAGAATTCATCTGTGGAAAGTAGACGGAAGACTGACTTATCGCATCAGACAATGATACTCTGCGCTCCGCGCGTTGTACCGTAACACATTTTCTTTTCTTTTCTTTTCCCAACCGAAATACTGCTACCAAACGAAGCATAATAATGATGGCTCTGTAATTTGATGAATTTTCAAAATACAATTAATATCATATCCAAGCTTGAATATAGGTTCAATGGTTCAACAATGGGATTTCATCACAGCCATGATTCTGTAAAGGGCCTGATACATTTTTTGCTGTCTATAAAAGCTTCCATGGCTATCAATAATATAGTTGTAGCCACCCTGAATTCTATCAGTATGAAGCGCCCAACGAGAAACGTGAAGTCGAGAAAAAGAAAAATTAAGTTATCGTGACGAACTATCAGAATCGTCGGAAGCATTCTTGGGGGACTTGTCCTTGAGCTCAGCTATTTCGAGGTCTTGTTGTTTCTTTAAGTAACGCTGCGCAGTAGCGTTGACGATCTTCACAAAGAAGCTCATCAGCATAAACCAAACCACGGTATTCCATATGAATGCAATGGATAAGTTCGATCCTTCCCCCTGAGAATCGAAGGAGTTATATTTAGTCGTCACGTTGTTCAGGCAAATCAATCAAGATGGAAAAAAAGGGATACCTTTGTTTGAACGTTATGTTTTGTGGCCATGTACTTATCTTTCATAGCGTGAAGTTTGGCGACAAGGCCTGGCAAAATCGAGCTAAAACCAGGCACGAAGCTGAGTATCCATATTAGTTCATTTTCTACCCAATGGAGTAGTTGGTTATTGCACACCGTGATTATAAATACCGTCTGCATTATAAAGTATTGAATATATCTCATGTAACTCTATAATGTATGTAGTTAGTAATAACAGATATAAAGTCAAATGGACAGCGAAGTCTGAGCATACGAAACCTGTATGTGTGTCTTGACGACGGCTTTGCCTAAGGTTGTTGCGAAGAAAAATTCCCAGAAAGGTATTCCAAATTGTCCGCACATTATGCCAGCAAGATCAAACAACGGGTTTGGAACCTTAAATTCAACAACGATTTTTTTTCTTAAAACAATCAGTAATGATTAAAGCCATGTGACGGTATCAGAACATATCAATATGTCATGATTTAGATTGAAAAAGAAAAAACTCACCGAAGCAAGAATCAGAATAGTGAAGAAATTGAGATATTGGGCATGCGATAAGAACCATCGCTTCATTTGAGTCAAACGTGTGGATAGGAATCCACTGTCTTTAGTAGTGGAAGAAGCATCCAATTCTTCCATAGCATCGACTTTCCCGCCAGACAAGCGTGCTGTAATAAGAACGAACATAAAGAGACTAATGACTGACCATATCTCACTAAAGCTTGAGCTTTAATGGGGATTTATAATTTCATATTTAATTCGATCCAAAAATTCGAAATCCAATGAAGACAAGACTACATTCACCGCCAACTGAAATTATGTACCAGCCCTCGAGATGAAGTAAGGGGGCAGTTCACCAAGGGCGGTCCCAAGGCCCCATAGAACTGCCTCTAATTGGACCTGAGGCAAAATGGTACTCAAGGGGACACGTAGGCCATTTGAGTACTCGAACAAAGGAGGCCCAAACTCACTGCAATCCTTTCCAAGCCATGAAGGAACTCTCTTCAATTGAATAGTGTCGTATGGGGCGCTTTTGATGTCTACGCGACCACATTGCATAGCTTTTAAGGTAAACAGAGCTATGTGTGGGCCCAAATAGATAACAAAAGTGTGCAATCCCGAGCCTGCAGATAAAAAATTTTTGATGGAAGTGTTGAAAATAATGAAAATCGAACTTAATTAGATTCGTTTGAAAGGTTTTGAGTCTTGATAGTGTGTAAAACAAATGAAGATGCAACGATATGAGCACACAGACTCATTAGTGGTAGAGGCAAAGGTAAGAGGGAAATCAAGATATCATTTAATATGTCAAAGGCGAGACTCGTACTAAATATCCATATGGGGAGTTTTCATCAATTTATGGCATTAATATAATATGAGAATATGTCCTCTTCATTCGTAAAATCGACCACGGTGGACTAAATAATATACTCACCAAGCCCAATGGAAGATGCAACACCAAGTGCAATCCACCATAATCCAAATTGAACATAGTGTCGGACCTCATTAACATGCTGCATTCAGAATATATAGTCAGAAAGTCCGAGTCACGTTTATAAATAATAAAGGTTGGGTTAAAGACTTCAGTTCACATGTAAAGTGGGAGACATTCAAATCAATAAATCTATAATTACTGTTACTTTAGATTTATCCAGTAAAAGATATTACAAGTTACCTTCTCATGAGGACCATCAATTGTGACGAGTAAGATGCCAGAGGCAATAAACAAGGTGCTCAACAGCAAAAGCCAACTATGAGATAAAAGATATTCAACTGAACGCTTGAGATACTGTATGACGGCTAAGGTGAAAAGCTTTAGTGTACGTATAGGCTGTGAGGTCAGAGAAAGATTTTCTAATTCCTTCTGATGCCCTATTCGAAGCCCTGCTTTAGAACAAGAAACCCATCATTGAAGAGAAAATAAAATGACAGATATATTGGAAAGGAAAAAGTTAAACATCACGGAAGATTTTCTAAGAAATTTTTACCAACAAAATAACTGTGCTCATTAACTGAAATAATCCGTCGCTTACTGAGATTCATAATCATTCTAACAGTATCGATTAAAAAAAAGACACCAATTCCACTCCATCGCCTGCTTTGGGGGGCCCGAGCAAATGACAAACAGAAACCATTTCGTTTCAATGACGTAATGTTAATCTTTCCTTTCCCTTTAAAGCACGAGTGACCTCATTAAGACAACGTATGAAACGAACATAAATTTTTTCATAAAAAAACCTTTCCTCTCAACACCTTACAACTAAAAACCGTGTCGGTCAATTCACGGGCATTCCATCACTAAGCAAACTCTTATTTCGCCATTTTACAATAAACTAGCTGAGTATTCCTCTATTTCGAGCCACGCAGGGTACGTCAAGAATAACGAGATACAGACATACGATAAGTATATTCCAACCCCCTAAACAAACTAACCAGAATACAAGCAGTAGACAGGCTAACAAGGACAAATCGCAAATCAATAAATAAAATTGGTGGAAAGGTATATTAAAAGAAGACAATTCCCCGCAATTTCAGATTGAGATGCATATATGATTACAGATTAAAGCCACAAAAATTCAAAAAAAAAAGTACGATTGAAAAAAAAAAAAAAAAAAACCAATCTTTATCCTTCTGGCGACATAACAACACGAATCCACGCACAGGAAGCAAAATCAAATAGATTGGGAAAACATAGCATCGAAAAGACAATACTTTCCTGAGATCGACATGCTTCGGTTGAAAGACTTTTTATGAGAATTAGGTTTTCTCTTGGATCCCATTACCTACTATGTTTTTTCGCCCTTATATATATGTCTAATCTCTAACAAACCTCCATATCTGACGCGCACACTCCAGGGAGTGTGGTAACTGCTCTTCTATTTCAACTTATTGCATCTAACTGTAATGAGATTGAAATCGTTCCAAGAAAAAGAAGAGGAATTTTTTTATTGGCGATAGATCTGAATATGGGATTCGACCCGTACTCTTATCGTGTGCGGGTGAATTTAGGTTTTGTCGATTATAGTAACAATCGGGTTAATAATTAATTTAAAACATAAATTATATTAAGAGGTGTTATTAATTTAAAATGTTTCACAGATAAGATTTTAAATATAATAAGTTAAAAATTAAAAGGTAATATTTTTTTGGAATCTTTACACATAAATACCTCATCCGCAAAAAGACTTGTAATTTAGTACTATGGCAGCATTTTTTATATGTAGGTACCTAACAGAATAAATTTTTTGCATATAACTACCCGATCCCGCCGCAGGTACGTCATATTAGCATATTTAGGTACCCTATAGCAACGTATTGTGGTATGTAATACGTTTAGAAAATGGTACGCCATATTAACACATTTAGGTACCAAATAGAAATCGTATATGGTATCGTATAAAGGCGTGACATGGTACACTATGCACACATAGCAATGTACGGTCTTTTCACATAAAATGGTACAAACATTAAGTCGGATACCTAATTGTAAACATTTCTGACATAGTACTGATTTGCAAGTTTTTATTCAAGTAAATATTATCTATAGATTACACTATTTTTTTCGGAGAAAAAATTATAGGGTAATAAGATTAGAATAAACTCTACGATTCTCAACTATTATATTAACATATTGCCATGTCATCAACTCTATCGGGTTGGTAGAAAATACTGATTTTTTTCGCAAGTTTGATCTTCCGTTTTTAGACACTAAGTGAATGTACATGTGTATTTAAACTTCAAGCTTCCAAGTCAACCGTTTTGAGCTCTTGGTCATCACCATTTATTGAGCTGTGTTGACTTATAAAACAGTGGGTTTTGTCGCACATAATATAATTCAAGTTCTTCGAGCCAGTATATATATAAGAAACTTTCTCCTTCTATTATCAATTGGTTGTAGGTAGGACCCCTCGATTTCTAATATGGTATCGGAGCGAGTTCGATTCTGCTCACCGTCACTCGATTCATATGTCCACGTGTTAGTCAGTCATGCCACACGTGACGGAGCGTGTTGAGTTTATAAAAAAGTGGGTGTTGTCCCACATCGGATAATTCAAGCTCTTCGGCCATTATATATATATTGGCGGAGCTACCCCAGAATCACTGGGGTGCATCGATCCGCTAAAAAAATATTCCTTATAAATTTTAATAGAAAAATGAAAATAATATATAATATAACTAATATTTGCAAAAATGATTGCCCTGAAGAATTATATTCAAAATTAAAACCCCACAAAAATATTATATACTAATAATATTTTTTATTTAAATTTGGATTTTTTATTTCTAATTTAGCTCCGCCTTATTTATAATATATAGCCATATAATATATATATATATATATAAAAGAGCTTTCATCTCCCCAATTTATTTTAGGAGGACCCGTAGTCTATCTAATAGTTTCGCGTAAAAAACTTTTTATTACATCGAACTTCCAAGGTTGAATTGAATAGTTTAAGAACTGAATCGAGGCGTTTTTTCACGATCTTCGTCATACAATACAATACAAGAAACTAAGCATACAATAACGTTTCCATTTAATACAAATATCCACGCCATGCGTGTAATATATATGTTTGTGTTTTTTCTCTCTTATTTTTTTTTTCCTTACAGATCATAAACCTGTTTCCCAGTGAACTTAACCTCAATGGGATTAACGTTCTTTCCAATGGACCTCATATTCTGACCCACGCCAGTTCTTCCCTTGTTCACCTTCTCAGGGTAAACGCCGTCCTTGGGATGCAAATACTGCACTTCGCCGTTGGGGAAAACCCTATAAAACTGGTACTTAATCTTGTACTTTGATCTCAACCTCGTACCCAATGCCAAGCACTGCTCTTTCCTCGACAGCTTCAGCAAGTTTGGCCCTTGTCTCATTATCGCAGCTCCTCCTATATTTTAGGTTTTTTTTTATCCATTGGTTTGAGTTGTAATTCATTCGAAATAATGAGGTAATAACTATGATATATAGCATGTTAAAAAAACCTGTGGGCATTTCGAAGACTTGCTCCTTGGGAGATTCCCAAGTGATGACGTAGAACTCCTCCACCTGGGCTTTGCGGAGGAGTCCGCCGGTGCTGCCGCCGAAGATCGGAGATGGGGTGTTTGGGTCGAGCTCCGGCGGGGTGAAGCCGGCGGGAGCTTCTTCCTTGGGCGGCTCGGCGGCGACTGGCGCCGCTGCTGATGCTGATTCCTCGGCCATGGCGCGGATGGCGTGGCGGCGCGGTCTGAGGGCGGCGGCGGCGGAGGGGAGGGAGAGGGTCTTGAAAGGGATGGACTTTGAGGCTGATAGGGCGGCGGCGGCGGCCGGGGGATTGAGGAGGGCGGTGGTGTTGGTCGTCCCCATTGCTGTGGCCATTTTTGGAGATTTTCTTTTTTTTTATTTATTTATCTTTTCTTGAATTGTGGATTAAGGTTTTAGTTTACGAGGAAAGAATAAGGTGAGAGATGTTTTGTAATGAAAGTATGAGAGAGCTTTTGTGTGGTGGGAGATGAGGATAGCTGGATAAGGGTAGTGAATGGCTTGGACCAATTGGAATGTGTTATTTAGATTTGACAAGTTTAGATTCATGTTGATATCTTGTTATTATTATTATTTTTTTTTTCCAATCTTGTTGATATATCTTATTATTGTTCTTCCTTCCATTTCTTGCATGGATGAGTGTAATTTTTCATCAGAAATGGGTCGGGTACGACCCGTAAGAGTAATATTCGGTATGGGTTAAAAATTAAAATGCGTTTGAGAGATTCTATGTTTGATACATGGGTTCAAGAATCTAAATATAATAAAATTATATAAAAAACTAAATGCTTGTAAAAAAAGATATGTCTGTCATTTGGTGCTCAATATGTCAGGTCGGATCAGATTCGAAGATGCCATGATAAATGTGATACTTTAAATCTCATTATGCATATTCAGTAACAATGGTGCAGTAACAATTATAGTACATGTTATGAAAATGAGATCATGTTCATACAAATACAGGTAAATACGAAATAAACAAGGTGGATAATCATAATGATACTTAATACAATTAATGATAGTAGCTTTCATGATAGTAAAATGGGATGGAGATATACTTCACGAGAAATATAAGGATGCATTTAATAAATTCTCATGGTTGGAATACATTCAAGTGTCGTGGACATGGACCATAGAAAGTGGCTAATCATTTTTTCTTTCTTTGCATGAAAAGAAGCGGGATTTCATTCTATATTATAACTCCCAAATAATCCCTATTAAATGATAGTAATTGTGATTTAAATAACATAAATTGATACATTACATCATATAGATGACGAAATGCAATGCCTGCTATTGATATGAAAGTAAACGGCAGCACACGCTCCCAAATAATTTCTATTTAATGACAGTAATGTGATACGTTGACAGATACGAATAATAATTTCATTGCAGTTTACGGAAGGAAATATTGCAAAAGAAGAAGAAAAAAAGGATGCGATTGAGTTAGAAAAAAGTGAAAAATGTTGATGCGTGATTATGATTTTCATAAAACTTGAGGACTAATCGTGCATATAAATTGGGAGGCGGTAACTTCACAAGTTTACACACAATATTACGTTACTTTTCCTTTCTTTTTCTTCCCTTTCGCTTTTTGGTCGCTATATATAACTTCGTCGGCAACGAACAACAAAATTTATGCTGTCCGTTTCTTTTGTGTAGTATTGCCGCTTCTTTTACTTTTACTTTTCGTTCTTCACTCTTCACTTTGATCGTAGTTTCTTGATTTTTTTTTGTAGAACTGCTGTGTGTGTGTGTGTGTGTTTTTTTTTTTTCCTGATGGAGACGCCAGAGAAAAGCAAGACCATTCATACCACTTCTCTTGAAAAGCTTCAGGTACGATTTTTACTTGTCTTAATTTGGACAAAAGAAACGGTTTTTCTTCTTCTTCTCCAAATGTGCTTCATGGGATTTGCGTAAAGTTTGCACCTTTGTTGTTCGTTTACTTGATTTTGTTTATCCTTTTTCTAACTTCCTTGTTTGAATGAATGAATGGCTTGTGATTATTGATGGCTGTAAGAAATGGTAAAAAAATTTCACGCAGAGATCGCCAGTTTTCGAGTTCATCGATAACCTCTCGCCGATCAAACCTGTAAAATCCTCAGCAATCTTCAGGGAATCGATCGCTTCTCATAGCTTTGCTTCTTTTCCATCTATTTTCGCTTCGCCTCATGAAAAATCTGTCGATTTTTCGCAGAGGTATTATTATCCTATTACATTACACAGTTCTTGGGTGCCTTTTGGTCTTTTGGTTCCCATACTTGTTTGTTTTTCTCTTTTCAGACATCACATTACAGATCTATCGAAGCCCGAGCTTTCATCCGATTATCAATATTGCGATGCATTTGCACCAAAGAATTTCGATGCCTCGAAAATCTTGGTAATTTCAACGAATAACGTGGGCTCTGCTTCTGATAATCCCAACCCTCGAAAGGATCTCTGCGGAAATGAAGTGAATTTGGAAAATGGTTCCCGGCAAGCCGACGAAAACGGATGGGAAAATAATTTAGTCTCCGACGAAACGCTTTTCGCGTTCATAGAGTCGTGCGAAGAATACGCCGATCCTTCGACGACTTATTACCAGAACATTAAGAATGCGATGAAGAACGTGATGAATGTCCAGAATGCAGAAAAGCTCAATGTAACTGCTGATTGTTCTTCGATCAGCTATCCTATCGAAAAACCATGTTACGAGGTAATCACTTTTTTCGCCTTTTTACATTCAGATTTTTCTTCTATGCCTGCATTTCGCTACGATCGAAAATAGCGAATGATGACCGTAAAAAAAACTGAATTTAGTGATTTTTGGGTAGCAGAATTCTGGCGTAAGCCGAGGCTCGAGCAGGCGTAGTAGCTTCGTTTATCCCACTTCGAACTCTTTTCGCGCATTCGGACAACATTAATCTCTCCGAGAATAAAAAGAGGTCATTCTCATAACCTTTTTTTCCTTGATTATTACGAAATTCGGCCATTTAAATCTCCTCTTTTTTGCTTCCCAGGCGTAAGTCTGAAGCGACTGAATCGTGCAAGAGATGCAACTGCAGGAAATCGAAATGCCTAAAGCTGTAAAATTCCCGACGCCCTTTTTACAGCTCGCGAAATTTTTATATGCGAATTTACGAAAATAAAAAATTGCGTACCCCTTTGGCGAATAAAATAGGTACTGTGAATGCTTCGCCGCGGGCGTATACTGCGTCGAGCCATGCGCTTGCTTCGAGTGCTCGAACAAACCTATGCACGCAAATACAGTTATTACAGCTCGGAAGCAAATCGAAGCTAGAAATCCGCTCGCTTTTGCGCCGAAGGTCGTCATAAAAGGCGACCGAGCTTCGCCTTTTCCATCCGATATAATGGTAAGAAAATCGTCAAAACCTTAGTGCCTCCATTTTCGTCTTTTATAATGTTATGTTATCGCAATGTAGGAAATTTCGAGCGCAACGCCCGCCTCCGCGCGGCATAAGAGAGGGTGCAACTGCAAGAAATCGAGCTGTCTGAAGAAATACTGCGAATGCTATCAGGTTTTTGTTAATAACTATTTCTTCGTTCTTTTTTTCTCGGTTTTATCGGTGTTTTACTTATTAATGCGCTTTTCGTTTTTTTTTTTGTTGAAGAGCGGCGTCGGATGCTCGTCAGCTGCCGATGCGAGAATTGCAAGAACGCTTTCGGTCGGAATGACGGTGAGTTTTTTTTTTTTGAATGACGGTGAATTGCGCCGACTCTGATTTTATTTAATAATGTAAATATTTCTTTTTCTAGGCGTCGTAGTATCAATGGAAGTCGAAGGCGAAGAGGAGGAAGAAGAGCGATTCCCATCGAAGGAAAAGCGTACTCGGCGACATATTGCGAATAGTTTTGAAGACTCGTACGACGTGCCCGAGATTGTTGAGCTCAGACAACCTTTGGTGCTGTCTCCTAATGGGAAGCGAGTTTCGCCACCTCAGACGGGGCAGAACTCGATGATGTCATCGTTTTCGGGTTTAAGTAGTAGTAGTAACAATAGTAGTCGAAGGCTGGTGCTTACTTCCATACCTTCTTTTCCTTCACTTGCAGCATTTGATCAGTGACGACATTATTTGAGTTCTAAGATACATATATGCTTTCATTTCGAGAAAATATCGTAGTAACTAGAATGGATATGCATGATAAAGTATTAACTGCGTTCGTGATTAGTTATACATCCAGTTTAATTTTTCATACGCATTATTATAATTTATTTTAAAAATAACTGTGAAATTCAAAATTACATTAATTAATCTACATTACCCATCATTTCTAATTGATCACGTGCACAAATTGTGTGCATGCCCAGATTTTGTTGTCCTAATATTCCCCCCAAGAAATGGGGCTTGATCAAGTTCAAGGTTAATAAATCCTAATTTATGTTACTTCACATACATATCTATACGTATATACGTGTGTGTTAATTACAATATGAGAAGTTAGTATTATGGATGAAAATATGTATCTTTTTCATCAAATGGGATCAAGAAATGGTCCCAATCGTTTTGATATGGTTCACTTTTTAAATAAATATCAAATATCCAAAAACAATAATACATGTGTGTGTGCCGTGACTTGTGGGGCGTGGGGAACAAAGAACAATGCACTAAGAAACAAAAGTACAATTTGGTTCTTCTCCACGCTTTTAACAATCTTTGCTAAGCTGTAATAACTATTATTTACTTGAAAAGACTAAGATTAGAGAACTTAGAATAAGAAGACATACCCTACCAATCAATATTTTCTTATTTCAGTCAAACATACGAATTTAATGAAACCACGAGTAAATGCATACATTTAAGCCATCTCCTTTTCCATTGCCATCCATGAGAAACATAAAAAGTCCATGCAATATTGTCCCACCAATTCCATATCCAACATTATTTATTATAAGGGGCAGCAGCTATTTCACATTATTAAATGTGTCGGTTCATCTAAGTTGATTTTCATATATTCACGACTTAGTCAATACAATACATAACATATAGGTCGTACTGATGAAACTAGTCGAAGATCAATCCTTAATAAAAAAAAAGAAAGAAAAAATATGATTACATACACATAGCTACATACTAAGTCCATGGTGCAATTATTTGCGTATGCGATGATATGTAAGAAAGGACAAGTGAATAGCTGCAATATCGTCCCACATGCTAAAGTGGACCATAGTTTATATCTTTTGAAATCTGCATCTTACATGTGCACTATCATAAATTTTACAGCCTTTGATGTCGATTGCTCATATATGTAATTTTCAATATCCTATTAGTACTATTTATTATTTTATCATTATGATCAACTCGCATGTTGATATACATTTTAGTGGTTATGTTATATTCATTGAAGATGTTGGAAAACATTTGCTTGGAAGTAGTAAAAGTCAATGCTTAACCTAATCTCTATTTTATTTTCCTCTTCACATTCAGCATAGGTGATGTTGATAAACGGCCCACAAAAAAGATATTACCTTGTTTATTAATAATATAATATTTAATTATCATGCAAATATGGAGTCGTGAGTACACACTTCTCAAGCACTTATTCCCCATATATGATATATATCCAATGAAGAGAAATGGAGACAAATAAACATCAATGTAGACAGAGCAAATCATGCCTGTCATCACGTTAGCTAATTGAAATCATTTTGTTTCAATTTTCCACAATTAAATAGTAATTTAATGCATACGATTGCACGCAGCAATGGTGTAAATACATCAAGCACCGTAAAAAAAAAAAAAGATTCTTTAATAAGTAGTCTTTGTAGTCAAATATTATGTTTTTGAAAAAGCTTTTCATCCGTTGTGCTTTTTACAGAGTGGGCCTATCCTCTTCCGACACAGTTGTCTGCCTGAGCTGAGAGCTGCCCAGTAAAAAGATGGAGAGCGTTGTTTAGAGAAGAGAGCTGCATTTTGTTTGAGAGTCTTTTGAAGACGATTCAGATTTCTTATTTTTTTCAGCTTGTAAGTTGCGCTTGATTATCTGTAACCTTGAGCCTTGAGGGTTTTTTTTTTTTTAAATAGTCCCGTTTTTGGAGATCGGCTTTCTTTTGCGTTTTTTTATGTGATTTCGAGTTTCATGTGCGAAGATTTGTCCTTTTTTTTGCAAAACGAGCAATATATATACGGAAAGATTCGACTTTTATAGATGATGTAATGAAAGAAGGAAGTTCCCTAGAAGTAGGTTGGTTTTTTTGTGCGTATCTTGCTTTCTCTTACAATAATGGTGTTGCTTTCGTTGTCTTAGGACATTCTTTTTTTAAAGAAGATGGAGATGATGTATATCACTTGTCTGTTGAGGGACCAAAGATTGTTCTGCTTTCTAATTTTTTACTGCAGTTTTTGAGATCCTTCTGAAAGACGTTGATTCGAGTTGTTGATGAAGATTGGCTGGCCCCCTTTTTCTTCTTAAAATTTTTAAATTTTTCTTGATTTAATGGAGCCCATTTAGCAGTATTATTTTTCCAGTTTCCTTTACATATTATATGAATTTCATTTTATGTGTTTACATGAGGACACTGAATCTTGATCTTCAGCTGGTTAAATCACCACTCAAAAAAAGGAATTTGATTTATAATGCCTCATTTCTCTCATTTAATTTTTGAAGTTTTACTATCACCACTTTATAGCAACAATCGTGGCTATACAGAATTTTTTGTTCATTTGTTCAATCTTTGTTCTCCAATCGCAGGAAGAAACAGATATCGATTAGCAGAAGGGTTTTGACACGGAGCCTCCTACATCGATGCCCGGTTATTACATTGTATGTACAGAGAGCTAATCGTAAGAAGTTCAAAGGGAGTTATCGTTATTCTACTTGCTGGTGCTATGGCTACTTTATTACATTCTGAATCCCGACGTTTGTATTCGTGGTGGTGGGATAGTCACAACACTCCGAAAAACTCTAAATGGCTTCAAGATAATCTCACAGGTGAACACACTGTAAACTTGTCTCAACCTTGTCTGAATGATTTGTAATACGAAAACTAACAAAAGTTAAAGTGTTTTGCTTTTTTTTCCCTATCAAACTGAGTTCCGTTCTGACGAGCTCTTACTTAAAGGGGACTTGAGCTAGCTAATTAGTGTCATTAAAAGTGATGTTCCTCTTCAGTTAATCGAAGCGTGTGATTAGTAACTTGTCTCAGTCTTTGGATTCTGATTTGTTGTGATGGTGGTGATATATGGTAATAAAAGATCGATCTTACTTGAGAACACAATTGCTTCTTGAATCTTGACTGCATCTGCTTGCTCTCTACTTGATTGATTATAACAGACGAATATTTCTGTTTTCTTATTTTACAGATATTGATGCCAAAGTGAAAACTATGATCAAGCTCATCGAAGAAGATGCTGATTCTTTTGCTCGAAGGGCTGAGATGTACTACAAGAAAAGACCCGAACTGATGAAGTTAGTCGAAGAATTCTACCGTGCTTACCGTGCGTTGGCCGAGAGGTACAATCACACTACAGGCGAACTAAGGCACGCCCATCGAACAATAGCACGCGCATTTCCCGACCAAGTGCCTCAAGAGCTCATCGAAGATTCTTCCTCGCCTTCGAAGGATAAAGATTTATTACATGCCTTGGAGTTACAGTGCCCCGCTGATTCACTGTTCAATAATGTTGTCTCCATCGAGGATATGGGAAACAATGGTCTGAAGCAACTGAGTGAGATGTTTGAAGCCAAAGAGTCTGTGCTGGAAATTATAAAGGCTGAGGAAGTGAAACGATTGAGAGCTGAGAATCAGAGTCTCAAGGAGAGAGTTTTTGAGGAGAGGGAAAGAGCTGAGAGAGGTGAAGTTGCTATGAAAGGCTTGGAGAAAGAGCTTTTCGACGTTGAAGCTGAGAAGGAGAACTTCTTTGCAGAGTATCAGCGATGCTTAGAGAAGCTTTCGACATTAGAGGAAGAGCTTGCTAGTGCAGAAGAAGAGTCTATGATGCTCAATGGTGAATCCATTAGAGCAGAAATTGAAATCCATGCTCTGAAAGAAGGGCTCGTCAAGTTGGAAGCGGAGAAAAATGATGAATTGAAGAAGCATGATGAGTATTTGACTAAGATATCTCATTTAGAAGCTATCATCTCACAAGCAGTGATCGATATGAAGAGAAACGAAGGCCGGGAGAGTGAAGCAGAAGCTCAAGCTTTAGCTTTGAAAGGTGAGGTATCGCAATTAGAGTTTGAGAAAGAATCAGTGGTTGATCGATATAAACTTTCCCTCGAGAAAATATCTGATTTGGAGAGTGTAATCTCTGCTCGTGAATTGGAGGCTAAAGAGATGAAGAAACGAACTGAAGAAGCTGAAACTGAAGCTTCGGAGCTGAGAAGGGCTTTAGCTGAACTTCACAAAGAAAAAGAAGCTTCGGCTTTTAAGTACAAATGCTGCTTGGAGGAGATAGCAAAGCTCGAGAAAGAGTTATCTTCTCTGAGAGATGAAATTGAGCTCCTTAAAGCTAATGTAAGGGCTGAAACCGCTAAACTGAAGACTGCTGAAGACAACCTCAGGCTGTTGGAGATGTCCAATCGATCCTTGCAATCCGAGGCTAGTGATCTCTCTGAGAAGATTTTGAAGAAAGATCTAGAACTTTCCATGAAACAAGAAGAGTTGGTAATGGTTCAGACATGCTTAGAGAAGGACCAATCGCGCCATGCTCAGATAGAAACAACTCTTAAGGAACTACAAAATCTGCACGTTCAGTCTCGAGAAGATCAGAAGGTTTTGGCCGTGGAGTTGAACGATGTTCTTAGGATGTTAGAAGACATGAGGGCACTCAAACAGGGGCTGGAAAGTGAAATCAAACAGGTCAGGGATGAGAATCGCAGTTTGAGCGATGCAAACTTATATTCGGCTTCGTCCCTTGAGCTCATGCAAGATGAAGTTTTTAGCTTAAGGGAGATTAAGGAGAGGCTCGAAAGGGAAGTTGCACACCATATGAGTAATGGAACGTCCCTACAGAAGGAAATCATACAGTTGAAAGAGGATATCAAAGGGTTGAGTGGGCTATATGGGGCTTTGATTGAGCAAGTGGAAGCCTCTGGTCTGAATTCGACATGTCTGAAATCGTCGATTTCAGGCTTGAGGGATGAGAACTCAAAGCTGAGGGAGATGTATGAAGAGGGAAAATCTGAGAAGGTAAGATTATGCCATGAGCTTGAGAAAATGGAACAAATGGTGAAAGAGAAGGTTGTCCTTGAAAATTCAGTGGCAGAGTTGAATAAAGTGCTCGAGGAGTCGCACGACAAGGTGAAGACATTGGAAGCTTCGTGTCAGTCTCTACAAAGTGAAAAGGCCTCGCTTTTTAGTGAGAAAGCTTCGATTCTGTTTCAGTTGCAAGCTGTGACTGAGAGCATGCGTAACTTACTGGAAAAAAATGCTGTCTTGGAGAATTCTCTGTCGAGCGCCAAGGTTGAAGTTGAAGTTCTGAGGGAGAAATCGAAGGGCCTCGCGGAGATCTGCAAAATTATCAAGCAAGAACGTTCCTATCTTCTGACGGAAAGGGATGCTTTGGTCTCGAAGCTGGAAAACGTAGAGAAGAAGCACGGAATTTTGGAGAAAAGATTTACGGGCTTGGAAGAAAAGTATGCTGATATTGAGAAGGAGAAGGAATCGATTTACAATCAAGTGGAGAAGCTCGAACTTTCCTTGGCCTTGGAGAAGAAAGAACAGTTTAGCTTGCAGCTGCTCAGTGAGACGAGGTTGGTTCAGCTCGAAAACCAAATCTGCAGCCTCCGCGAAGACAACATACGCAAGAAAACAGAAATCGAGGACGAAATGGAGAAAGCCATAAGAGCCCAGTTCGAGCTATCGATCTTACAGAGATTCATGAAAGATTTGGAAGAGAAAAACTACGCACTGATCACGGAATGTCAGAAGCACGTGGATGCCTCGAAATTGGCTGAGAAAGTGATATCAGAGCTCGAGGGAGAAAGCCTTGAGCAACAAGTAGAAACCGAACTTTTATTGGATGAGATCGAAGGGCTGAGGTTGGGTATATATCAGATCTTCAAGTGTCTCGCAGAGGTTGATTCTTCGTTTTCTGAGCCTCACGAAAAAACCCGAAAGGAGCAGTCATTTGTCAACCATATCATGGGAAGCATCGAAGGTATGAAGCTCAGCATCTCCAAGCAAGATGATAAAAATCAGCAGCTATTGGTTGAGAATTTAGTTCTGTTGGCTTTGATCGATCAGTTGCGCGTTAAGGGCATGGAAGTTGCGGCTCAGAATATTCAGTTGGAGAAAGAATTGGACATCAATTCTGAAAAGTTCGATGCTGTCTGTAATGAGAAAGAAAAAATCGTGGAGATGAACGGGCGATTGACATCAGATCTGAATGACAATCATCGATACACAGCTGCACTAAAAGCTGATCTGAGCAGTCTTTCTGCCGAACAAGACGATATGCTGAAAGCTTATGATGTCATGAAAGAAGCGTACTCTCTAGCGAAGTGTGAAACAGCTGATGTGTTGGAGAAGTTTTCTGCTCTAAAAGAGGAAAAACACACGTTGGATCAGCTTAATGAATCCTCGATTCTTGAATCCTTAAAAACTGCCAATGAGTCTGAGGTGTTAAGGAGCTTTTCCTCGGAGAAGGTCGAGCAGTTTAAGTCAGTTCTCGACGATCTGAGCAAACAGGAAGAAGTAAATAACAACCTCGTAAGTGCGATGACTGATGTAAGAGAGAAGCTTGCTTCGAAAGAGATGGAAAACTTAGCTCTTAAAGATGCAATCAGAAGCTTGGAAACTAAGGCACAACAGATGAGAGATTGTAATGATCAAATGGATCTGCAAATCTTAATCGGTAAGGAGTGTTTAATACAAGCAGAATCGAAGCTCGCCGAAGCTGAAGAGAAGCTTACAGCTGCGGAAACCTTAAACTCGACGCTGTGCAGTACCGTCGAAGCATTGAACCGTGAGGTTTACGAATCGCATAAGATAATCGAAAATCAAGAATTCACGGTGAATCAGCTTTCTGAAAAAGACCTCTTTCAGACAAAAGAAATCAGAAGCCTTAAGACGGCGAACTTAAAGTTAGAATCTGAGCTCGATTTCCTCCGCGACGAACTGCAAGAACGTGAAGTGAGGGAGCAAAATCTACACTGCGATATCGAAGAGATGAATGAAGAGTTCGAACTGTGGGAAGCTGACGCAGAAACCTTCTATTTCGATCTTCAGGTTTCTTCGGTCAGAGAAGTTCTGTTCGAGGACAAAGTGAACGAGCTTACTGAGGCGTGCAAGAATCTCCAGGACGATAACGCTGTAAAAACATCAGAAGTTGTAGAAATGAAGGAGAAGATTTGTTCGATGGAGGGTGAAATCAGCAGATTAAAATCGCAGATCGAAGAGTATCCCCGAGCCATGGCCTCCCTCGAACATGACGTTGCATTTCTCGAGCGTATTGTTACGCTCCAGGCGAAGGTTAAAGCCTCTCCGAGCCAGAAACCAGCGGTAATCTACTTAAATGTTATTTTTTGTTTCACTTCATAGATCGAACTTATGAAAGAATTCCTTTTTTTTGTACAGATTCTTGATTGTGGCACTGATCTTCAGACAAATGGTTCTCTTCTTACACTGACAGACATTCAAGCGCGGGTAAGAACTCTATGTAAGCTGATGGAAGAAACGAACAACAGCCCAATTTCTCGAAGAAGATCGTATAGCAAGAACGGATATGAAAGTGAGATCGATCAGATAAAACCCATCCAAGAGCTCAATGAGACTCCAAAACTGAGAAGACTCAAGAGCAAAAGCTCAGAGTCGAGGGACAGACTTCTGTTGAAAGACATCCCCCTCGATCAAATCTCCAACAGCAACTCCCTTCGAAGAACACACATCAGAAACAAAATAGGATCAGACGATCAGATGCTCGAACTTTGGGAAGCTGCTGCCGAAGATAGCAACAGAGCTAAGGCCAGAACTTCATTCAAAGCTAATGGGAACGATTTGACGTACTCGATGAGGAAATTCGAGCCTCCATCTACAGATTCTGACATAGAGAAAGAGATTGGGCTAGAAAAATCCTTAAGAACAGCAGCAGCCCAAGAAGTCGACGACGGTAAGATTCTTTCCAAGCTCTTCTCCGACGCTGAAAGGCTCGAGATTCTCCAGAAAACGGTTCAACACCTAAGGAGGAAGTTCGAAAGCGTCTGCAAGAAGAAGAGAACGACCGACAGCGTTGATTTGGAAACTGTGTCGAAACATTTAGCAGAATCCGAGGATTCGATCGTTCAGCTTGTGGATTTCAACTGTCAGTTGGTCAAGAACATAGAAGAGTGTCCAGCCATGGATCGAATTTCTTCCCCTCGGGCGAAGGAGACTTCGAAGGTGTGGAGAATGAAGGTCGACGAACACGCACAGAAGGGATCTGAGAGGATCAAATGCCTGCAACTGGAGGTTCAGAAGATTCAGTATGCCTTGCTGAAGATCGAGGATGATGACGACGAGGATGGTAAGAAGGTGAAGGGCGGTAAGAACGTGTTTCTGAGGAATCGAAGCGTCGTTTTGAGGGACTTCATCTACAATGGTCGGAGGAAAAGCGGGAGGAGGAAGAAGGGTCACTTTTGTGGGTGTTTTAAGGAGCAGCCGTCGATGAGTAGGAAGTGATCAGATGAATTTGTGTTTATTGCATTGCATGAGCTTTCTTACTACTGTATAATTATGCCATGACTCATTTAGTTCAGACTTTGTCGGATAATTTGCTTTGCTGTCTCCAAATTGGATATTACTAATTAGTTCTGAGTTGGTCCAAAATTGATACAAAACGGTTTGAACTTGGAAGCATATAGCACTGCATTGCCTTCTTACGACATGGAGAGAGAAAAATAATTAGTGGAATTAAGAAGGCTTTTTTCAATATAATTGGTTTAACTATCGGAATAATATTTTACCAAAAATAGAAACGGGAAGAATTATGTGGGACGCCAGAAATAGAAAGATGAGAAGAAATAAGTGGGATGCAAATAATATAGAATGGCATATTTATGTATCCTTCACTACATATTTTACATTTTCCTAATTTTGTCTTCGTGTCGGAAAAATATAAAAACTAAAAACAAAAAATGATGAAACGTCACCTACATCGAAGCCATGTCCATACAAATAGAAATAGAACCTATCGATTTGTTAACTAAGCTTAACGCGACTATGCATGATGCATGATTATTAAAGAAGGCACATCCATGATAAATATGTAGGAATGAATATCCGTTGTACAAACTTTTGGAGTTACATGAATATGATTATGAAGTAGTAACGACCCAAATTCCATTCAAACACACACATCCATTACAATATAACAAACTGGTTAAATAAATAGTACAAGAACACCCAATTATGACAAATAATTAAAAAAACAAGCTGCAAACCTCAACAATGATCCTACTGCATCTAATTTTCTCTGTGTGAACTCTCAAATAAATTCCCGAAGGCGTAGAAAATTCTGGGACTCATAAAAAATAAACTATGCCTGCTCTTTCTCAAAGCTTGAAGAGCCCTTAATTGATTTCCCATGAGCAAGCAAAGAATCATAGATCTCCTCTGCAGTTGGCCGATCTTTGGGATTTTTTCTTGTACACTGACGGTATAATTTTACGAGAAATTTTAGGGTTTTCTCAGATTCAGACTTGGGTTCGCTATCCGTTTCACCCAACGCTTTGAGTTCCTCGGTTAGTCTAGGTCGTTTTCCAATCTGCAGCAGATTTCGAAAAATTATAGGCAATTTTTTATGATTTCATTTTACATTTCAGAAACAAATGATAAGACACTAGAAAGTCGAACTACAACTCGTAATAAAGGACTCATATTTGTCGAAGAGTCGCATCCATACCTGGAGAGACTTGTGGATTTCAGGCTCGGGCAGGTCGAAATAAGGGATTTGTAAAGTCAACAGTTCCAAAAGTAAGCAGCCATACGACCAAATGTCCACTTCCTGAATATGGATAGTCAAAACACGTCATTAAGATTTAACTACAATAACCATTATTTTACAATCCATGTTACGAAATACATGAAGAAAAACACAAATATGATATATAACTCTTGAACTCTAACTACAATCACCATTAATTTACAATCCAAGTTATCTTAGTCAAGAAAACAATCAGTGACATGGCACAGAAACAACTCACCAAACCATACAACTTCGGTTCGTCCATTGCTCTGAATACCTCAGGAGCCATCCATCGAGGGGTTCCAACACAAACATTAGGCGGAGGAATCCCAACATGTTGGATGCAACAGCTATGCATGTAAGAGTCGAGCGGAATCGCCCAATCAAAATCACATAATTTCACAATAGGTGTAGTCCCATCGTTTCTCTTCTTCTCGAGATCGATCAAGATATTTTCGCTTTTTATGTCGCGATGGATTATATTTTTCGAATGTAACTCTGTTAGTGCAGAAGCTACATCCCTGGCAATAGAAAATGCCAACCGGGTCGATACGTGCTTCTCACCAATACTCAATAATTTGTCCACGTAGCTCTGTTAATGGTGATAGAAATTAAAAAGTTAGAGGTAAGGAAGGCTCTTCAAAGATTTTCTACGTTAAAAAACAAAAAAATTTCACCTTTAAAGAGCCTCCTTTTATGTATTCCATCATTATAGCAGAGTACATTGTGCGGGCCCCAGAATACACATCACCAGTTGTAGACCACTTAGATAATATTTTATGACCGTAAAATTCCACAATGCAAGGGTGCTTTAAAGCACTCAACATCCTCACTTCCCCCAAACAACAGAACTCAAAGTTCCTGACTTGATCAGAGGTGTCCTTGCTTACTTCAATTTTCCGCACCTGCACGATGGATATGTTAATAGTATCTCAGGACTAAAATTATGTTTTTGGAAGGATATCACTAGCACAGAAAGGAATGTATGATGCACCAGTGAATAGTGTTTGGGGGAAGGGGGAAAAAGGAGGGAGAACAATTCTAAGAAAATTATCAATTAGAGACATGATATGTATAACAATAAAAAATTATAAATACCTTCACTGCAGCCTCGTGTGATCCAATATTGCAGCGCATGAGAGATGATGATGACAATTTTCCAATTTCATCGGATAAAGATAGCGAAGGAAATGAATCATTTGGACTTGCATCGGCATCAACTAGGAAAGGAGCATTGACCCGGCTTAAAGGGATATACCTACACAATTGAACTTTTAGTTGAAGCTAAGAAGTGCACTTACTAAAAGTTCCCTTATACGCAGGAGACCCTTTTACCTGATATATTATAGTCAGATAATGACTCACTGTTCACAATAATGGAAATATAGCACTACATTATAATGAGCTAGAACTCCAATATAACTTAAAGAAGTGGCAACTAACAGGACATATGCGAGAAACAACACTACTATTACTGCATATTATGTGAAAAAATGATTAAAAATCTAACCTGCAGACATATTCGGGGTCACCTTCGTCCCTTATGTCATACGGATGGCAAGCATCAACTATCATTCGGACAAACGACTCTCCCCGTCTTACAACTATTACATTCCAGGCATGAGGTGAGAAATCCATGTAGCCTCTGACAAGCTCACAAGGGATCTGAGGCTCCATCCGATCACAGAGATACTGTCATAGATGAAAGCAATAAATTTCCACTTCATAAGATTGAGTAAGGTTGCTGGTAACAAAAGAAATATGACTTAAAACTACCTTCATTAGCAATGCTCTATGCCTGCAAATGCCAAACTGCAGATTCCCAATGGGTACCACAATGGAGTTGTATCTTTCTTTTAAAAATTGAAGACACTTCTCACAGATATCACGAAAGAGAATTTCAACATTTTCCGCATCCTTTTTGGGGATTCTGATAGAATCGTAACTGATCTCAGGTGAACAAGTACATATAAATGGTTTGCCGTAAGTTAAACCTGACACAGCTTTTCTTGTTTTCTGAATGAAATTAGTTTTGTCACTTCCTCCAAAATGATCTGATACAAAAAGAGCGAGCAGCGATGCAGCCTGCAAGGTATCTATAGTAACATCCATATCCTCATTGATGGACCCATTCATCTGCTTAAAATGATTCATCAGTGCTTGAGCACGGAACAAAATGCCACTTAACTCTTCATCTCTTTCCCTGACAAGTAACTCAGGTGTAAATATATTACTATCAACAACATATTCAGCTCAGTTCAGGTCGCTTCGGATAGATAACTTTAACAAAAAAACAATTCTGAAATTTACTAATCACTTACCGATCAAGAACAATCACTTCCCGCAAGTTAACATGTGGGCACTTTTCATACCCAGCCAATGGCACAAATGGTCGATCTCTTCCTGCATCATAAAAGCCATCAGGTAGATAATCTCTAAGCCCACAAAATGATTTTTCACTGTATTTCCAAGATAAGTAATTAGGATCATTGGTGGATTTCCTCGATTTGGTGGGTCTCGCATAATCAAGATCCCTCTCTGAATGTCTTTTAGACTTTGCATATTTTGATGCTTGGGAATATGAGCAGCTATCAAGTTCTTCATCAGCAATCCCATTCCTCGACTTCATACAACTATATGCTCGAGAAGATGCACTTTCTGATGCTTGAGAGGACACGCAGCTATCATGCACCTTGGAGCCATCATCCAGAGATTCTCTCCATATCTCATCAGAGTCAACGGACGAACATGAACATCCATTGTTGTTCACTTTTGTTGCTTTTATTGCAATAAAATCGTCCCTATGGCTTTCCTGAGAATTTTCTTTTACCTCATCTTCAGGGAGTAAATCTTTGTCAATAGGCTTTATATCTTCAACAACACATGGATCTTTTGCTGGTACATCATCTCCATCTACAGAGACCCTACACTTCATGCAATTTTTCAAAGATCTCTTTGCTGTCTTGTCAGCATTCCATTTCCTAGAGCTTTTTAACCGTTCCTGCCTAGCTTTACTTCTCGTATAATGCCAACTCTTTCTTACATCTGCCCGTTTTGCAGCCATACGTTGAGTATTGGCTATTAGAGTACTAGGACGACTCACGGATGGAGGCGAGGAGCCTGCAGCAAGTGAGAGCGCCCAACATTCAGATAGTACCATATCGACTAAAGTACATTTATTGTTCTTCAATAAGATAGGGTACAAACTGGTATTGTTACAGTCATAAGTAAGTGATCACAATAAATTACCTGAGTCCCCTTCATATACATCCATCTCAGCAGATTCATCATACAAATAATCCACCTCCACATTGTTCCCCTCCATATTGCAATATATCCAGGAAGGCATCCGATAACAATGTACTTGATTGTTCTACAATATGATTTAAGATATGCAGTGAAGATTAAATATGACTGCATGAGATAAAATAAAGCTCTGTATATACCAGCTAGAAACCAATAAAGACTACTTGGACCCAACTTTTATTACATGGACTACGTGTTGTTACCTGGAGATTAAGAATTCGAAGATTATGCATCGATTCAAGATCCAAACAGTCCAAGGATGTTAGCCGGTTATGAGACAGGTCTAAGTTCTCCAGCCTTTGCAAATTGGAAACTCCCAAAGGCAAAGCAGTGAGTATGTTATTAGTTACTTTCAGCGATATTAATGAACTCAACAAAGTGATTTCGTCAGGTAAGTTTCTCAAGCGGTTGAAAGAAAGATTTAAGTGCTCCAATCTTTTAAGTTGTCCAATTTCTGGAGGGAGGTACCTGCAATTCAAAGAAACCACACAAGATCTTCAGCATTCTCTATAACTACAGTGCACAAACTATACAACAAAATAGGCACGCTGAACTCTGAAGCAAGTTAAAGCAAGCAAAAAACCATAGCCGTTACCTTATAGAAAAGTGACAAACCGACAATCTAGTCAAGCTCCTAAGACCTGCAATCTCACTCAACAATGGTAAAGATAATGGCCTCACGGGCACCCTACTAATCTCCAACTCCTTCAAACCACTCAACCTAGCCAACTCTAAGCCACCAAAACAAACTTCAGGCACCTTAACTTGCAAACACTCTAGCCCAGCCAACTCCCCAAACTGCCCCGAAAACATATTCACCTCATTCGCAAAAATCTTCAAGCCTTTCAAATTCTTAAACCTCGCAACCCCTCTCGGTATCAAACTCAACTCGTTCTTGTACGCGTAAATTTGCTTCACGTCACGCTCGTCGCTACTATCAAGACGGAAAAAATCTAATTTCTGACCGGAGACATCGATTGCCGCGTCCGATTTCGAGTCCTCCTCGCTACGACTATCGTCTGAATCATTGCTTTCTCGGATTTCCTTGGAAATTTCCTGTTTCTGGAGGATTGGGGTTTCAATTTCCTCTAACTCCTCCGAGGGCATCGTCTGTCAAGAATAGGTGGGAAAATTCAATAAAACAAAAAAAAAAATCAAGAAGTTGGGGGTTTTAGTATACGTTACTTTCGTCGTAGCGTATATATGGTACGCATAAATCAATTTTGCGGAGGAGCGTGCGCCTCTTGCTTGAAATAAATGTGAGAAGAAACCCTAGAATCTAGCGGCAAAATAAAAATAACATTTTTTTTATTAACTATGACAAATGTGCTCAAATTTTTTTCCGATTAATGCAATTTTGTATCCATGACCATATCAACCGATGAGTTTTGAAATAAACTCACCCAACAACTGAGCTGTAAAAATATATATGTTCTTAGACAGTGACATATTGGACTTGGTTAAATTAATCATCATATATTAAACTACGGCAACAACTTGCCGTTCGTCCTCAACCATGGGCTGAATACAGAAAAAAAAAATTCAGATGACAAAAACACACTCTCCATTCGAACACAGATTGGTCTCATTTACAGGTTAAATAGAAAACCATCTGCACGCTTGGCCGGAGATTCGTCTTAAAATCTCCCCCGTAAAATGCTGCTGCTAAGGGGAAAGAACATATCATCATCCCATCTTCGATCCAAGAAATGACTGCAAAAAGAAAACAAGAAAAAAAATGAACAGAATAAGATCGATTTTACAGCACCAAGATTCCTCTTTTGACAGCATTTACAAGGCGTACTCGCAAACCCAAACTTTGAATTCTTATCGGCGCGCTTTAGTATCTGAAAAGAGCACATCAAAGTCTCATCCACACTCATCGTCGCCCCAGCCTTATCAATTCCCCGCAATAATTCGGCGCCGAGAATACAGTCACTAGCTGCCTATCCGCAAAAAACTCATACCCATCTTCCACCACCTTCACCAAAAAAAAAAAAAAAAACTTCACATCAACCCATAAAAATCCCGAAAAAGTGACTTTCAAACCTGATGGGCCCGACAAACAAGATCAAGATCGTGCCTTTCAAGAAAATTTGTCTTGGCCAAAGCTATACAAAACTCCCCTATCGTTCACTCCCCAGCCCCTAACATCTTTGCTCGGGTTTGACCATAGCAGACCGCATAAAAGACCAGTTTCAGGCACGTCGGTTGGCCTCTGAAGATTCCGAATTTGGTACATAGGCCGCCGTGCATGCAAAGTATTTTCTCGTCGATTAGAGCTGCGACGGGGAGGGAGTTTAAGCATCTGTGAATACCTTCCAAAGTCGTACGTTGAACCTCCTCTTGCACTCGTCGTAGAATCCGTATATACGGTTTACCGAGGCGCATTCGTGGTTTCCTCTTAGTAGGAAGAAGTTTTCTGGGTACTTGATTTTGTAGGCGAGTAGTAGGCAGATAGTTTCGAAGCTTTGCTTCTCCAAGGAATAAGTAGTTTGACTTTGGGGGAAGTCCACCGTATTCGAAGAGTCGAAGGAGATCAGAGTAATGGCCATGGATATCGCATGTTTTTATTGGGAAAGAAAGGAAGATTAGAAGTGATGTGCCATGGAAATAAAGACACTATGAAATGTAACAATACCAAGAAAGTTGGGACATACAAAAAAGGAGGATTTGAAGATCAAAGTTGAAAAATAGCCACAATGACAAAGATCAAAGCAGAACTACCGCAAACTTAATTGATGGCATACACACTATTATTGACACATAAAGACGAATCGTTTGGCACGTTTTCGAGAGATGATGGTTTTCTAGCAGAAAGATCTAATAATAGAAAGGACTCCACAAGAATCCACATAATGCATAATATGATGGATAATAAATTGATATAACTTGAATGGCTATAAAGGACTCAAGAATTTGAAGCTGCCTATATAAGATACAACCTCATTGAAGAATGAGATGGATTGAGACAACAACAAGCTTGAATAATTTAGTTGTATAGTTTTCGAGGTCACAAACATCATGGGATATTTCCCATCGAGAACTAATCCCTTATCACACAGCCCACTTTAAATAAACAAAATAATAAATTAAGATAGTGGTGGCTTAAACCCTAATTACAGAGCAATGAAACCAAAACCCTCCATTAAACCCAGCAAGAGTTATACGAATAAACCTCAAATCAAATCCCAATCGACACGCCAAAACAGGGAAGAAAATCGAAATCAAAAAGTAAAGCTCAACAATCAAAACTTAAATCAACCGGGTGCAAGCAGGAGAAACTTCGCTAAGAAGAACAACTGAAATCCAATCATACAGAGCTAACTTCGGCAGCCCAAAAGTTTTCGGGAAATTCTCACCGCAGATCTTGATCGGCGCTTCAAGTTCAAGGAGATTAGGTTGCTTCGTGAATATCTCCTTCGATTGCAAACAAAGCTGCCTGATTTCGGACTCTGAGAGCTGCACCTGCTTCGCATGCCTCCCTTTAACCTCAAGCAAACGGTTTATCACATCATCAAGAGCAGCTGAATCCATGTAAGTCGTTTGTCTATCATAAAAATATGGAATTTCTCTTCCAAGATTCTAATTCGGAGAGTTACTACAGCTACGGCTTGGGGAAAGAAGCTCGTAAAGAATAATTTATGCGTTCATGTGTGGCGTTCTTGGAGCTTTGCGAATGGTCACTGTATATCTGCGTGGCGTACATCTTTTATAAGTTCGGCATATCAGATAGTCGTTTTCTGTATTTATCATTTTATTTTACATTTCATTTTCTTTTCACTTTATACAATTTATTTCTCATTTTTCTATTTGGTTGATAAATAAACTTTAGTTCACCTAGATATGGGAATTGTCTACACTTTTTTTTTCATAATTTTTCGCATTATCTACAGTACTTCTAATCTTGTGTGGATGGATGATCACGTAAGAAAAAAGATTAGACTTTTGACACTTTTTTTTTTTCCAAAACAGAGGACAGAGAAAAAAAACAAGGGGAAAGAAAGAGTAAGCAATAAACTAATTTAATGTAATGGTTCACAGTTTTAATGTATTGTTCAAAGTATTCCTGCAGAAAAATATTCGTCTTCATATCATAGATCACAAATGCCTTCTTTTATGAAGGAAATGTTGAAACTTTATGAGAATAAAACTAATTTAATACTGTACTAACTACTCAATTACAATAACAAAAAAACAAAAAAAAATTATTGTAAATCTGAATAAGTGAATTCCAACAGACACATCGCCGCAAAACGACGGATGCATCGCAAGCGTCTTCCGTATCCCGGTGCCTCCCACAAGCAGAGGTAACACTAAAATTCGGGCGGAAGGTCATCTGCTCTGCCTAACCCTAATCCTCCGACTTAGGAAATACAGTGAAAGAATATGAACTGTCATGCAAAATAACTGGACCCGTGGAGCATTATCTTCAATTCTCCATTATTAATACTTGATCCACTCACAGACCTATCCACCAAAACTGAGAGATTCGAGTTCTTATGTTATGATATACATTCCAAGATGTATCTAAAACCTCATGATTATGTGCTATGAAAAGAATTCCTGACCTTGAAGGAAAAAAAGGAAATCTGTTCAACTTGACGTGTACGCTCAAGAAGATTAAGGAATTAAAATACTGAAATTTAAAGAAATTATATCATTTCTAACTCAAGAACACCTACATCAACATCCTAGGAACATAAGATTAGAATATCAAGGAATCTATCTTCAAAATTGAACTTTTTCAATGTTGAGGTAACATCTCTAAGTTAGATGGAGCATTTGATTTTACGTCAGGGGACATACAATGCCAGAATAATTACTTGACCAGCGAAGTTGCAGCTATTTGGACTTAATCTCTCGATCGTATGATCAGATTATTAATATTCCACGTTTATTTGCACTAAACAATCTGGCCACAATACATCGTACATGGATCCAATGCTCAAAACCTCAGTCATGTGAACATATCGAGGAAATACATGCTTTAAAATAAGCCTACCGGCAGTACTACAAAAGAAGCATTACCATGAAGAATATAAAAGAAGCGAACACCGGCGGGCTCTAGATCGTGGGTTAATTAATAAAAAACTGTTTATGAGAAAATCTGACTCACATGTTTGGACCTATAATTAATAAAATATTCAATAATGATAAACAAAGATGAGCAGTTAAAATTAAATGAAGTTGCTTGTGCTACATTTCATGTGAAAAAAGAAATGGAAACATGCCAAAGAAAATACTTGCCTTAAAAGAGGTTCATATACATCTCATCAGCAAGAGATTAATCAATGAACAACGTGGGATTTTCGGATCTGCTACTATGTCTGTGATGGGCTGAATGTGCATGCATTTGTCGCTCCTTCTTTTAAGCCGCTCAGCTCTGCTTCATTGGTGGGAAACTATGCCATTGCGACAGCAGATCCTCCAAATCAACCCGGCCGGGTAAATCTATCTTGTATCCGTCTAATACTGTGTTCCGACAAAATTGGCGCTTTGTCATATGGGCTAAGCGCTGTTATCTCACAAGTTTTAAACATTTATTACAAACTAAGGGTTATTGTGTATTCACTTAAGGAAACCACAATAAATTAGCATAACTACGCAAAACAGTTCAAATATATTGTATTGCTCCAATATAATTTTGAAATTTATAGTTGTTATTCTATTTACCACTGTAGTACGCAAGTGAAGTTGGGGACCCACCAACGTGTGCATTTCTCGGCTGATTGACGCAGGAAAAGAAGCCGGTCCGTAGAAAAATCGTTCAACGCCGGACCTATTACAATAACATCTGCACCCCCAACTTCAGTCTTACTGTATATTTTCATATAAAACTACATGATGATTCACATTGATTGCAAAAGGGGGTGATGGAGTTCGCTCGATAGTTTGCAACAGTACAGAGCGAGGAAACACCATCGGCTTGATCACCAATAAGCATAGTATGCCCAACCAAATGTGCATATTATTGATGTTATATTCTCGGAAATGACGTGAATGTTGTATCTGAAAGCACAATAGAACTTATTCCTAATTGAAAAGATGTCTGGATTGGAATGTATCCTTCCGCTTGTTGCTGCACTGTTGATACACGATCAACGACATTTATCTCGATGATGGAAACCGTCCTGTAAATTAACATATCGTGTGAGAAAAGAAACAGATAAACATCAACATATCGACAATCACTCAAAATAAGTTAATAATACCTACAAACTAAAAGAGAGAATCTACATCTGGAACCCCTCGAAATTACAAAGCCATCCATTTTCAGTCCAGTCCATCGTCACTTTAACCTTCCGTGAACCTAATTCTGAACCCAGAATGCGCTATCCAAATTGAACTTGGTGGTCTATTCCAGATTTAACTTCACCTTGTCACCAATCCACTTAATCGACTCAACCATAATCGATTTAACCTATTAATTGAAACAGCACCTTCAAAAAGTTCGAAATTAAAAAAACCAGCATCCATTTTTAATCTGCTATGATGTTTGGAAGACCGAAGTAAAAACTGCTTTCACAAAGAGACAGACTATGAGAAGCAGTTTTTCCACTTACTGAGGCAAAGGTCAATCAGTTCTTTTAGGGTTATTGATGAACGTGCTCTTGGCAGTTTCCTTCATATTAAATTTTATATGATTTGTTTTTATTAAGTAAAGGAACTTACGGGACAGGTATAGAAGAATTTATATTTTGACGTGTTGGTTGGGGGAGTTTTCTTCCAATTTTTTCGTCTTCCATTAGGGGGTTTGTTTTTCATTTTGATTTTTAATTGATTTGTGAAATGAAAGAGGACACGTGTCCCTCTTACATCAATCCTACATTTCTATTTATATATAAGATTTATATATAAGATTTATTTCTCATTTTTCTATTTGGTTGATAAATAAACTTTAGTTCACCTAGATATGGGAATTGTCTACACTTTTTTTTTCATAATTTTTCGCATTATCTACAGTACTTCTAATCTTGTGTCAATTGATGATCACGTAAGAAAAAAGATTAGACTTTTGACACTTTTTTTTTTTCCAAAACAGAGGACAGAGAAAAAAAACAAGGGGAAAGAAAGAGTAAGCAATAAACTAAATTAAATACGATGTCCGCTTCCAAATATACGCCAAAGCAAGATAAATTAGCTTAGGTATGTAAAACGACTTATTCAATTGAAATAATAATCATTGTTGCAAAGTAGGCCAAAGCATACTAACGCGCGACTTGGTCATTTGCTCGCTGCTCACGTTGTAATGTTCTCCAATTAACATAACATATGTAAATGTAGAAATGTTACGGTGCTCAACTTGCGTGAGCACCATCCGTGGGCACCTGTTGTGTTGTATTTTTTGTGCCACGTCAACATGCCAAATCAACCCCCGACGGGTTCACTAATCTCATGTGTAGGTTATAGATCAATAAAAAATCCCATCGAATGCCAATTTGGCGCGTTGATGTGGTTGGTGCTCACGAAGGTGCCCACGGAAGGTGAGCACCATAACATTACTCTAGGTAAATGCATAATATATGCAGTTAATAAACTTAAATAATGTGAATTGCTTTACAAGAAAATACCGGTCGAGCTAGTTCGAGCATGATCTAAACCAGCTTCATAGATATTGATCATATCGACGTGGACATGTTTTATTTCGCCAATTTAAACACTTGCAAAAATCGAACCCAAAAAAAAAATGAAAAACTTGCTACATGTATACACGTTTTACATGAAGCAAATGATCAGATGCTCCTCTACCGTCCTAAAATTAATAAATATTTAAATACCCTATCTAATTCTTTTTGCCTTTCACAAAGGTGCATGGATTATTACCACCTTCGCCTGGTATGTAAGTACACGGCGAACTCTGAGATGGCGAGACGGGCCCACGTGGCAACGAAGAACCGAGCATTACAACTTCTTCTTTTAGCCGTTGATTCATCCTTAATGGTCTCATCCCATACGTTCGATCGAAACAAGATAAGGAAACGAAGAGCAAAATGTAAATGATTGAAAGAGTTCTATAAGCTGAATTCTTTGGTGAAAACATAGCTTTCCCTTCCTTTTTTTTTTGATTTCCCTTAAGTTGGGAGAGCTACTAAGATGAGAACTATGAGAAAAAGGAGGAAAATGTGGCGTGTGTGTGTGTGTATATAGGGGTTGTAGCGGAAGGAGAAGTATATGAAATTTGTATTTGACTTGAAAAAATAATAGATGAAATATAAGCTGATTCAAAGACACGGATTTTTGAATGGAAACGTTGTTGCATTGCTTGATTGAATTGAATATGAAATAGATGTCATTCTTAGTTACCATATTTGACTCTTGGCATAATTTGTCAAATTTAATTTAAGTTTGTCTATTAGAAGGAGGATGGAGAGTGAAATGTGGTTACCTTTCCTTGACTCGATCAACAACCATGCAATAAATTAAGATATGCAAGAACGACATTTCATATATAAGTTTTTAAATATTGCTCCTTTTCAACACTATATGTTTATGTATTTGCGCTGTTTCCTAATGGGCCCTCGTTAGTTTTTGTCAGCCCCTTTTTTTAAGGGTCAATTTTGTTCAGGCCCGTTATGAAAAAAATTAATTTTAAGGACCCGATTTGTTCACTAACACTTCATTGTTCTGGAGTAATACTCATTGTTCTGAAATAACAAACGATCATCCGAAAACAGTTCATATACACGTTATAACACTTATATAATTAGGTCTTTATCTCTAAAAATTGGGTTCTTTAAACTAAAATTTTTTCTGACAGGGCATGAACCATATTTTAAAATATTTTTGGGGCTTGATTTGTAATATACCATTTTTTTAATCGATTGCAAAAACCCATAATCAAAGAGTGATTGGTTAAATACATTTCCTTTTCAATTTAATCAATTTGGAGTAAGTTTTGATACTTTTGTTTTCGTGCAATGAAGTTCACATAATTCCATGTCTCCCACTAATAAGAGTTAAAGACTACAAAATTGACATAAGCAGTGGCAGAGGCAGACTTTCAATTCAGTGGGGTCAAATTACCCACTCTGTTTAGAAAATTTCAATTGGCCACATACCCATGTATTTTTAGAAAATTTCACCGGGGTCCTCATAGTATAAGTTTCTTTAATTTTCATCCTATAACTACATAATTTACAATAAATATACGCACTGGACGTAAGATTGATTGGACATTAGATTTTATCGTTAGTCGGATCCTTTTTTATTCACTAATTCAGGAAATAAATATACGCATTGCCATGTTTTTTCTTCCATCGAACTATGTATTTAAATAATCCTTCGCCGATTTGATTATTGTATGGGAAGGTATATCTATGAAATTTCGTTACTTCTTTTTTTCTGTATGAACATATATACTTGATTTTATGCGCCTAGAGTACGATTCGGAATTATTTTTTCATTATTTCTAGAACATTCTATCACTTTTATACTTTGCAATCACTTTTGTTGGATTAGTCCAAACTAAACTCATGGACAACTGACAAAAGTAATATATCCTGAACTACATATATATTTCATACACACTACTGTCGTGAAGCATCTAATGGCGGTTGAACATTATACATTTTAGTACTAATGATTATCTATCTTCGAATTGAATATATCTCAATCTTTTACTTTATTTGCATGTACATACACCGCCAACAACACCTTTCATGTACGACAACTTCTGACCATCGGTGATTATTTCTTCCTTATACCTATTTGGGAATTTATTTCTCTTCAGTACTTAAATTCCACCACAGGAAATTATTTTCTTTTTCTTTTCTTTCAAAGAATTTCTATGATATATCAGAACAATCATTTTTAGGGAAAATTTATACATAGGAATATGATTATTTCATTGATCGAAGTTAACGCAATTTCTAATGGTCTTTTCAGCATTAAAAAGACAAAAATACCCCGTCTCACACTTCAAAAAAGCTGAATAAATTATTTTAAAAGTAATTTATACCAAATAAACTCGTTATTATACCAACAAAATTTAAATTCTACCAGAAATTGATAGAAATTATACCAACTATTTTCGATATTATACAACAAAATTGAATATTATTAATGTCTAATTTAATTTCAGAAAGGGTATTCTCGTCCGTTCACTATTTGTGGTACGTTTCTCATATGGGTATTGAAAGCTGAAGAATTTTTGTTAGAAGTGCTGAACATGCCATTTAAACTTTCAAATTCGGAAATCGAAAGTACCCAATGTCATGTCAAATAAACTTGTCGTTAGGTTTTGATATTTGAGGGAAAATGGACTTCAAAATGTAAAATAAAAGAAAATAGAGTCTGCATCATGTTAACGAGGACAAACAGATTCTATGATGCAATAAAAATAATGGAGTCTTTGAGGACTAAACGACAAAATTACTAGTCTTTTTCACATAAACTCTCTTTGAAAATAAATTTCTCCTTTATCTCGAGAATATTTTCTTGAACACTTACACAGTCACCCACGATGAGCATACAACGTTAGTGCCACGTCACCTTTACTGCTCGCTGAAGTTTCCCCTAAAAAATTATCTAATAAACCCCAAACTCTCAAGAGAGAGAGAGGAAAGAGAAAAGGGAAGAACAAAAGTAGAGAGAGGATCACTCGTGGCCAAGGAGAAAAACCCACCCCGCGAGGAAAACGACGTCACTCTTTTCTTCTTTGGCTAATTTTTTCACCACAAACTTTGTAGTAAATAGTAGTGAATCGGCGAGCTGAGATGGATGATGACGGCGGCGGCGAAATGATGATTGAGGACGGATTCAGCGATCGTGGCGGAGTTAATCAGAGGAGTGATCTCGAAGACGGGTATTTTAAGCGACGGGAGGTGGTTGGGGGCGGCGGCGGAGGAGACGAGCCGGGACCGTCGGCGGGTTGCGGCGCGGAATTGCTGGAGCTGATATTCGGCAAGCTCGAGGCTTGTAGCTTGGTCGGTTGCTGCTTGGTGTGCCGCGAGTGGTTCGCCGTGGCTTCGAGTGATAAGATTTGGGCACCAAAGGTCACTAATTTCCAAACCCTTTAGTTTTTCTTTTTTATTTAACTGTTGTTGGTGTGGTGGGAGGAATGGAAACGTTCAGGGTACGTTTGTGTTCCTTTGAATTCTCATACTTGGTAGAGATTCTTGAATTCGGATTGTGAATTTTGAATGGGCAGCTCTTTTTTTATTCAAACCCTCTGTTTTCCCCTCCTTCGCGTAATGCTGTGTTTGAATTTTGAATTTCTGAATGTAGTTTGATTTCGTTCATGCATGAAGATCAAAATTCGATTTTTTGTGCTTTTTTTTTTTTTTTTTTTTTTTTTATATTTCTTCTCTGTTTTGCATTTGCCATAGTTTGTAGCAGAGGAAGACGAACAAGTAAAGACTACTGTTTAAGTTCTGTATTAGTTTGAATTTAAGCTGTATCACCCATCATGACAGGTTAGATAGAAGAGTTATTACACTGATTTATTTGCCAAACGGATGTAATACTTCATAATCCGTGACTGACATTGCTTGTTTGTGCCTGGTAGAACAATTTATTTGTACTTGTGTCGTTGAACTTGGAATTGCAAGTTAGCATTGTATGATGACGATTAGATTAACCAAGAATTGATATGGAACTTAGCTAGGTGAAATGCCAATCATCATGTATCTGATTCTAGCACTACACAGGAGTAGGGCTACTACAATAGTATTTGTCATCTTTTGAAATTTCGAATTCTCCCTTCCATGTTGATTCTTAGTTGCTTGGTGCCTATAGTATTTGATGCGTTTCAGCAGAGTGAATACTGTCATATGAACTTGAATTAGATATTCACGTTATGAAAGCTGGGTAAAAGGCCCTCTTTTCGAGCAGCTCTGCAAAATCAAAGACCAATATAAGTTCACGTGTTTGAACTATGAAAACACTGAACTTCTT
This sequence comes from Craterostigma plantagineum, assembly GCA_027422505.1. Classification (NCBI taxonomy): domain Eukaryota; kingdom Viridiplantae; phylum Streptophyta; class Magnoliopsida; order Lamiales; family Linderniaceae; genus Craterostigma; species Craterostigma plantagineum. The sequence goes on from JAPQWV010001064.1 coordinate 86,037, forward strand.
TGGTACTTATAGTTGAATGAAGTGCCATCCGTCTATGTGATTTGTTCTAATGTGTTCTTGGGTTGTATTCCTTTTGCTGCATCTGCATCTAAAATTTGCTGGATAATTTTAGATGAGCCTGAGAAAAACCGTGTTTTTCATGCTTGCATATGCTTAAGCATGGGCCTGAGCAATTTACTCGTGTTCCTGCCTTTCGGGAATGAGCACATTGCAAGGAATGTTTATTCTAAGCCAACAATATTGTGCAGATTTGGAGACAAACTGTTTCCTTTGCTCTGTTTTATTCCCGCTGAAAACATAGCTATATTTACGTCTTCTAGGACAGTTTATTTGTTTCGGAAAAGATTCCGACTAGTCTAGGTAGTTGCTTGAGGAGGACAGAGTATGATCTAGTAAGAAGCTTTTCGGTTATGGTTTGTGGGTTGAGAGAGAGTGTCTTTCTTGGTTATATATTTTTTTTTATGTACATATGGTACATCGAAGAAGGGTATGAGAATGATGAGATATTTACATGAAGCTCGTGGCTGTTTCTGAATGTCGGGATTGATGGTTAAGTACTTTATATTTGCCAGGATTTTAAGGTTAATCGGTAAGGGTTCTTGCTGTGGTACGAGGAAAGCTTTGGAGGCTCTTATATGATGTCCCAAGGTAAGACTTTTCAACCCACTAAATTAGAGCCAGAATTTGCTTAAAATGTTCTATTTTCCACCCTAAATGTGGCCAAATGTCAAGTTGGACAAGAGGCAAAAAATAAACTTCTTGCGACGTGGTAACAATAGAAATCAAATGCTAGTAGCTAGGTAAAAATCGTATCTTGTGGATGTGAGAGAATATTCTAGTTAAAGGAGTAGCCATCAAAGGCCTTCTTCACAAGAGGATAAACACAAACTGAACTTTTTAAGCACATTATTGAGTTCTAATAAAAAGGTGACATCTTTCCGATGACTGGACCTTGAAAGGACTGGTTGTATGTGAAAACCTAACATGGGCACGAGGATTTAAACCGTGGAAGAAGTCAAGTGGAAGTTTCTTGACTATGGTTAAACAATGATTTAAGGAAGAGGACGAAGTGGTTAGGAATGTGTTAAATATTCTGAGGTGAAAAGATGGTCTTTAGTATTATTGGTAGGATCCCAAGGAGTTGATGTTTTGCATTAAAGCGACGTGCACTAGACCAAACCACGCCATATTTGGGAATTGGACTAGTAGGGACTCAAATCTGCTTTTCAGCAAATAGACAAAGAGTGATGGGCCTTATAGGAAAGGGCCTTACGCTTTTTGCATGTAATGAAGGTCCATTGAATTGAAATAAAATTACATGGAGAATTTTCAAGGAGTTGTTTTTCTAGGAGCAATCAATCACAAGGATCTAGTACATAATCGAGGTTTGGTTTATAAATTGATCGAGGAATATCATGGGACGAGATGGAAAGTTTTAGGCCGTGGTTAGAAAAGGATGACGTGGTCTCACAATTATGCACAATGTCATAACGTTGGCTGTACCCTAATGTTTACGGGCAAACGCGGATTAGCCCTATACTCTGCATCAAAGTGAATCCACTCCTTTTGGCTTGAAGTGGATTCTTTTTTTATAGTGATCAATAAAAAGTTACTGAGTCATGTCTTTGCCAATAATCATTGCGCAATATATCTCCTAAATGACTATGAAGCCGATGCCTAGCTCGTTTCTTTCAAGCACTGGGCCTTTTGTAGTAATCATCTCACCATCTCACCTATTCTTAGATGGTTTCTTCGTACAATTTATTGTCGGTATTTTGGGTCAGTAGTTCGACTCATGTTGGTATAGCGAGCTACTGAAAGAAGGATGTTGAGCGATTTAGAGAACATGTAGGATGACCAGTTTTTTACGTCCCTAGAAAATTATCATTCAAACAATGAGCTAACATACTTAGTGTCGTTTTTTTAATGAGTTGGGACTAGACGTGGGCTTTGGGCCGGATTGGGCCGGATTGGGCCGGTTCTACCGGTTCCGGTTCCACCGGTTCCGGTTCAGCCGATTTCAGTGGGGCCGGCGGTTCCGGTTCCGGTTCCGGGACTATTTTTCCGGGATCGGCCCAGAACCACACTTAGAACCCCCGGGCCTGTATTGGGCCGGTTTTGGTTCCAAAATCGGACCCGGCCCATTTATTTTTTTATTTTTTTTATTTTTTATATTTTTTTTACTTTGACAAAATTCTTTAGAAAAATCCAAAAATTTTATTCAAAAAAAAAAAACAAAAAAAACATAAGAAAATTACAAAAAACAAAAAACACAACCTAAAAAATACAAATAAAAACATTAAAGAAAGAAAAAAATACCTAAAAATTACAAAAAGAAAAAATTATTCGAAATAAAAAATACAATTTATTCGACTTGACTATTAACTAAAACTATGTTAGAGGCCTCTTCGTCTTCGTCCGAGCTGGAAGAACGGAACTCGTCGATGGCGTTCTCCCGTCGGTTCTTCGATTCGGCCAAATACCAATCCTTCAATAATGTTAACATTGCGAGGGAAGTCGGGTTAAGGCTCGCGCGTCTGTCGCCGATAATTCGCCCGAAAGTAGAGAAGGCGGACTCGGAGGCGACGCTAGACGCTTGCTCGGCTAAAATGTCTCGAGCGACGGCGGAGAGGGTCGGATAAAGAGTCGCGTTCGACTTCCACCAGGCCAAAACATCGAAATGAGTGTCGCGAGGTTAGGATTTCTCGATGACAACGCCATTAGTATAAAATAATAATTTGATTATTTGTAATAATAAGTGAGTGTGTGTGTGTGTAATAGTGTAAATAAAATAATTATTATTGTTAATAATATTAAATATTAATATGAGGATAATTTTTTGAGAGCTTTTTGAGAGAGAGTGGGAGAGATTTGGATGTAATTGAGTTAAAATGGTTAAAATGAGGTGGTATTTATAGATTTTTCGTTCGCGGGTAAATGGTAATTTTCAGGGTTTAAAGAATTAAAAAAAATTAGAAGAGGTTGTTGGCCCAACGACTATATAGCCGTTGGGCCGGATCCGGTTCGGAACCGGAATCGGTAATCCGCGGTTCCACTGCCCACGAAACGGCCCAGTTCGTTTTAACTGGGCCGGTTACCGGTTCCAGAACTGGATCTACCGCTTCCGGTTTAGTGGGCCGGTTTTGGGGCGGTTCCGGGTTGGCCCGGCCCAAAACTCAGGTCTAGTTGGGACCACATCAAATTTGGGACATGAAACTCAGTTTAACTGCTGATACGTCCCCTTTAACTTACAAATGGTCGTTAATGTTTCAAGGAAGCTTGCACACCTCTAGTTCCAGTGCATGCAACTTTTTATGCTACTTCTCAAGAACCAGACTCCTAAGTTAGGACATGAAACCCGTTGATGATATTCTTCCCTCACTGAGGAAAATTATCAGTCAAATAATGAGCTAACAACTTAGTGTCGTCTTTTTTTATGAGTTGGGAAGACGATCAAATTTGGGACATGAAACTCAGTTTCACTTTCACTGCTGATACGTCCCCTCTAACTTACAAATGGTCGTTAATGTTTCAAGGAAGCGTACACACCTCTAGTTCCAATGCATGCAACTCTTTATGCTACTTCTAAAGAACCAAACTCCGAAGTTGGGACATGAAACCCGTTGATGATATTCTTCTCACTTAGGCATAGCAATTAAATGTTTAACTCTTTTCGATACTTTTCTCATTTAGTTCGTATGACCTATGCCACTTCAAAGCATACGATATTCCTAATCTAATACATTTGAGTGATCTAGCTGCACTTGCGTATAAAGTGATCTGAGATTCGTTTGATATGTGAATTTATGTCTGAGTCTCAGGGAAATTTTATTATGCGTAGCATCCAAGTTTATGAAGCTTGGCTAGAATTCTAAACATGTAAAGTAGACATTTTAGTGCCAAATCTTTAAGCTTGGCTATTGAACTCGATGCGAATGATGTAGAATTGTGCTTACTTTTTGAGTCCAAGATATGCTGCAATGGCTTAGCCTCGCGAGTATCATCACCTCATCTTGCTAACCACTCTGCTTTACCACGGTGGAGTTGCATTTGCTCCTTCGACCCGAGCCTTCGCTCGATCGAACTACCCTTGAACTAGATACTGCAGAAGTTGCGTGTAAGACCCGAAATATGCTCCTCCCAATTTCCTCTTGCCCTAAAGTGCTTGCGTGTGCGTAGACTTGAACTCTCTCTTCAGTAAGACAAGTAAAGGAACGATACACCAAGTTACGAGACATTCCTCCGAACCCAATCTTTGCAGAGATGGGGCTCTTTCGGGATTTACAAGTGTAAGTCTAGATGTACTCTTTGCCTGCACACGCTCGCTCGATCTCTCTCCCCTTTGTTATAGATTACCCGATATCACCACTCTCGGCTACTTGTCGTAACAACTATCTTGAGTGACCGACCCATTTGAACTGATCAAAAGATAAAAAGTCTCTTTAATTATTTTATGATCGTTCTAAGTTCAAAGTACCATTTGTTCATATGATAATCCTTCCTTTGTAGATCTATGAGGCATTTCTTAGGCTTGAGTTCATAAAATGTTCTATTTCATAAGAAAGCCAAATCTTACACAGTTGCTTGTTCTCGATGATCAAATTCGAAGAACAAATATTTCATTCATGCGGAATCTTCTCAAGCATCTCATTTTAGGGTTGTTGAATGATTTGTTTTCTCGTATATTCTTAGCAACTTCTTTCTTACGAGCTTTAGCTCAACTTCTTTCTTTAAAACCTTAGTTCTCGCACGATGACTTCTCGATAAGTAATGGATATGCGTTGAGCAACACTAAATTTCTCTTGTTAAATGATCCATGTATACGTCCCATAATTGGTAGAAACTGAACTATCCTTTCCAACATACACACAGTTGTGAAAACTCTTAGAAGAGGACCTTGCTATGCAATTTGAAAGGGGATCTCAGTGCTCTATTCTAAAGGGGTTCGAATACCATACATAAATAGTCCTTCCAACAAAACCATGCTTGAATCATGCCGTGGATGACTCAGAAAATACATGTATCATTTTTACCTGCTTATTTGATGAAGAGAATGAATCTTTTTCTGGAAGGATCAAGATAAAGTGGGTCCGAATTGCCGTTGGGAAGGAAAAAAAACCAAACCATTTATAATTCCAACAATCTTCTCTTAACCTACACTGGTTGAAAACCTTTATTAATGCCGGTTGGACAAAATCATAAGTTTGTCGCCCATTTACAAGAGAACCAATCCATTGTGCATGGAGGATAATGAAGGATGCGAGCTATCCAGTTGAATGCTAGTGTACATATGACAAGGCTCAAACTTCTCTTTTAATTTAATTCGAATATCATGCGATTCGAATATCATGCGTAATGTGGTTTCTTCCAACAAAACAATCCTTCTATTAGGTTCGGAATGAATCATAAGACATCTTTATCGTTACCTCCTAATTTTTTTTGACGAGAATAAATCTCTCTCAAAGAACTGGAAGACGGGCTTGAATTGCCTTTATTCGTGAAAAAAAGAAAGAGGCCAAACTTTTCAGGTCTACCGATCCTATACTAGGAGTTAAGCGGCTGCAAGCCAAGATGAAGCTATGAGTTAGCGGTTGAAGGACAGCTAACAACTTTCTGGAAACCAAGAGAGCTCTTTAGTTTGAGACTAAGAAAGAAACTCCTTTGCATGCACGAGACAAAGCTCCCCATCAATAAGAGCATCAACGAGGGTCAACTTAAGGCAATGAATTGCTTTAAAGAAGATAATGATGGTACAAGACTGAATAATGAGGAGAAGATGGAGCAAGAAAATCAAAGTCGGGACACTTTATTTTTTTTCGTAGTTGAGAAGGGGGAAGGAAGGAGTCTAATCAAATGAACATTGGATATAAAGACCCCCTCCGAAGAAAAGAATCTGCCACCCTTTCCAGACCTGTCATCCGGCAAAACATGAGGTTTTTAGTCTCATTGACTCATTGTAGAGAATTCCTATCTTGTTTTTCCCATCCCCATTTTCTCCATTGCGAAGGACAACTTTTCTACCCATTTCGGCTATTGATTCATAGCCATATGTGGAATCAGTCCCTTTCGATTCTAAAATATCTTTCAAAGGAATTTAAGATTATAGAGTAGTCTTCACTGAAGTAAATATCAAGAATACAATTAGCAGATTTCTTCATCGGGACGAACCAACAAGAGAACAACAACATAAGGAACATGTTGGTTATCGATCAGTATAGTCTTGGTAGTTGGTATCGGAAGCGAGCCATCCTGTCTACGTACATTGCATTATCTTGAAGCTCTTATCATTGTTGGTTGGACAAATTGATCATGAGTATGTCTGTCGATTAACAACAGTAAGACCGAGTCATATCCCATGGTAAGTGACAAAAAAGCAAGAGAAGGAACTGACTACACACATCGAAGGGAAAGCTTATACGTCAATTCTCAAAGGTCGTATCCCACACATAATACCGTTCTTTCCTCCGCAAAACGTTTATTGAATGTGGCTTGGGATGAACCGAGAAAGACATCTATACCGTTTTACCTACTTTTTTTAATAGAAAGATGGATATTTTCTCTAATTTCCTTTGGGAAGAGAAAAAAAAGAAAGAACCATATGTTGCAAGTTATCAATGGTGGTTGTAAGTTTGTCTCCCAAATCCAATTCATAGCGCAAGGAAGATAAAGGAAGGGTAAGAGCTACCTAGTAGAACGCTAAGGCATAAAAGCACGAAGAGGACCTCGCTACACAAATTGAAAGGAAAGCTCGAACTACCCTAGAAGGCTTTAACTACCCTAGTATCATTTTCCTCGAGTGAAACCAATCTTGAATAACGCGAGATATAAATGACATCTTCATTCGTCTACCTTCTATTCACGAGTCCCTTCATAAGTTAATGATCTAACTTGTTCAATTCAAATAAGAGAGATATCCATTTGATGAGAGGATTCCCAACGTGCCAAACAAATTACTAGTCACAAATATATATTTCTGATTAGTAACATATTATATTAACTCTCCATGCTTCCAATTTCATGCTACATTTTCATAGTGGGATCGTCAATAAATTTCCAGGATAATGTAAAGAGTATATGTGCTGTGACGAGTTAATAATGGCCCATGACGAAGTCTTACTATAATTGTATCGCTTCGGCAGTCTAGCATTTGTTACTGTGGACAATACAAAAAGGAATCACAATGTCATGCCACAAGTTCGATAACTTCACTCATGTTATGGATGTTTTGTGACTGATCTCCACAGTCCATCCTTATTTATCCACTTCAAACCGAAAGGAACTTTTACCAAACCAGGTCGTAGTGGAACTTGCTCTTAGTGCATGTTCATTTGGAATCTGTCTCAATTTTTGGTTGATCCTACATGGAATACCACCTTTTCCACTTATAAATTTTCCATAACATGAGAAACAGAGAACGGCATGAATTTCCATCGAAAACTTCGACAATCGACATCCTTACTGGTAGCATTTTTCATTTTTGTTTCCTCTGAATAATAAACCGTAGAGCTACATCGATTAATCTATATTGACTTGGACTTAGAAGGTAGTACATGTATAGCAGGTAATTACACGCATATATATATATATATATATATATATATATATTGAATAAGAAGCTCTAGAGATGCCTGGAGTCATCTATATTAACTTAACGTAGGCAACATGCCTATACATAATATTACAATTATTAGCATTGCATATTTGCTCTATAGTGCTCGCTTTAGATTCGACCATGTCCGCGGTTTAGCACCAATGATCACCTTCTCGTTGTCATAAAGTCGTGTAGCACTAGACACCTTCCCTTAGCATGGTTGAACCACGGGTTAAATGTTTGATCAAGATTGTGTTATTATCCTTCTAGAGAAAGACATCATTATTGACATTCTTGCAATTGTCCTAGTAATATTTCGAGTATCTCGAATAGTGGAGAAAATTTAGTAGAACATTAAATGTTAATCTGTTATTCGTAATCAATAACACCGAACATAAGTAAGGGAACAAAGAACCACCAACCTTTAACAAATCACATCACTTGAATTAAAGTATAATGAACCCAAGTATAAGAACCACCAACCTTTCCATGCTTACTCTATATCCAAGTATAATGAACTCACTCTCACAATATTACCCTCTTCAATTTTAATTTCATCATTTGAATTAAATACTTGAAATACTTTATCATGCGGCTCCATATCAACTGACATATCGTCTTACAACGAGTTTGAACTTAGGAGTTCATTATGGTCCGATTGCACTTGGAATTCACTTGAGATGTGCAATTGTAATTGAGGATGTTCGGTTCCATGGATAATTCACCACCATGGATAATTCACCACTTGTAGCTACATTTTTTGCTAATGACCTACATTCCTAAGCTTCACCAACCGCTAAAAAATTGCACGTTGTCTTCTCTTCTAACGAGCCACATGTTCATTTAGACTCTTTAGTATCTCAGTATTTCTCGGTCTAATAACTCCAGGTTTTAAATGACATGAAAATAAACTTAGTAACTGAAGTTGACTCCTTGAATATCAAGTAAAACTGACATCTCATTTAAATCATATCATACTAAAATATCCTTAGTAAGCTTGCAAATCTATCCATATTCCCTAATTTTAAAATAAATCAGGATTGCCTAAGCTTGATTACGTAAAAAATTGCATCTTTATTGCACTCTTTTGAAATTGTACTTTGGCCCTAGTTAGGTTCTCTTCAAAATATTCGGCCAATGCGAATCAAACCTTTTTATTGATCCTTAAGAAATCTACTTCCATTATTCTCTATTGACTCTTTTATTGTCTATCATCCCCATCTTTAGCTTCGTCGTGTAGCAAATTATCAAACAATTGAGGTTTAAAGAGGCTGCTAGTTGAATCTCAACTTTGGTTCTTCTGGCCAATATAATGATACATGGTCTCCTATTAATACGTATAAAGATTGCTAGTGTTGTAGTTAAGAGACCAAGCACAATAGTTGCACCTCAAAATTGAGTTAGATGATCATCATTTACGATGCAAGCGTAGAGCATCATCACACAACTGCAGACTAAAAAGGAAACATAAAACATTACATTTTTAAAAGTCTTGGTGAGTTTTATGTAGGTTTTGTATGTCAAATTTACTCTCATTTTTGTTATACCCTAATAAGCTCACAGGACCTGTCTCAACCATTGCTAATATCTATAGCTAACAGAGTAGTCGTATCGTCGGCTTAACCTTATTTGCAAAATGGTAGGAGATAATTGATTGTTGGATAGTTTGGATCCGCGTAATTGGTTTCATGTTAGTTTATGCGTGTGTCGGGATTCCAAGGCCATTAATTCAACTATTGTGAGTTGACTCAATCATTGCAGTGCACTCATTTTTTGTTTTAACAAGGCTCTCGGTGGCTCTTTTGTTGCCTTAGATCTTGTGCCATCAATAACTATGAGTGAACAATTATATGTGAATAATAAAATACATTTGATTAATCTAAGTGATCACCTTAATGCATAACAAAAAAAATGCAATGTCGAAGTTATTTAGTCGATTTTGAGGTACTTTTCAAAATGTAATCAGAATCATGACAGATCAACATTACAAGACATATTTGGTACTTATTTGCTATGTACCAATCAGAAGTACATGCAAGAAGTGTTTATGATAGAAAAAATTGAACTTGATGTGGCTAATAACTACAGAGTACGTAATATTAGTTTAATTGCTTTAAGGATACATTGGGTTAATGGCTCTCCCATTGGTAGCTTTCAAAATCAAACACCTCGATAGCGTAAACGCCGTGCAGGGCGCAAAAAGCGACGCATCGAGCAAGTGGAATGTAGAGGTTTGAAGAAACGTGAAAGATCTACCAAAAAGACCAATAAACATCATGCATCCAATAGTTCAATCCCATGTTATTTGCGTGAGTCTATTTGTCACTGTGTGATTTCATTTGTTATCGTCGTAGTCTTTCAGAAAGACTTGTATGTGTTAGAGCTTTCATTCCCTAAATACCCGTTACCATTAAAACTTTGGGCTTCCGTTTTTTGCCCTTAGTTGTGAAATCCCACCTTAACTTTTGCGTGTTCTCCATTTTTACATCTTGACACAATCTCATCGCTGGTGAAGTTTCGTCCAGCTCTAATTCTCCACAGAACTTACTATGCATGGCCATATTTTTGTTTGGCGAACTAGTATGTTCTGTTGTGTGAGCCCTAATTAGAAATTGTTTGGGATCAATTGCTTTTAAAACAACTTGATAGAGAAAAATGGAATATATTAAATAAATCAAAAAATGAAATTTCGAATACACGATATGTAGTGATTTGCAACAATGTTGATCAATCTAGAACTCCATTTGAATCTTTCTCTTCGTCTCTCTCACTCAATCGCTCTCGTCATCTTGATGTATGTACATAATGTAGGATTTCCTTGAAACAAATTTTGAACCGCATATGCAATTTGTGTGAGCATTATATCCTCCATGGCTGGCCCGCATTCTAACTGTCTCCTTATGTGTACTTAGAGTATTTTCGAAGTCGGACGGACATTGCCTCATCCTGTCCACCTTCTTTGAACACGTTTACCATTCGTCAAATCAAATCGACCATATTTTAAGACAATATAGCATATTTGAACTCCCCTCAAATTACATAAATCCACACATACATTTTCCAATAGCCACTAGATTGCTAGTCAAACATCAAGTGTCCCAAACTTCTCTAGAGATATGCCTCTTGACTTGTCATATAACCGAATCAGAGATTTTTGTCTTGTGCCTTCAAGGTTCATTTACTGGACACTCTTGTACTGAACTTTGGCCCGCTACTAAAAAGTTTCGGAAAATGGCTAACGATAACTTATGTAGGAGTACCATTTCGTTGTACTATTATTCTAATTTAGGTCATAAAATATAGATATAAGTTATAATTAATAGATTATATTATCTCTTGTTTAGTGCTCACCAAGTGATTGCTTCAAGGTCTAACTTTCAAATGCGTAGTAACAACTAGCTCCTACTCCTATTCGTTTAGTCGATTTGGGCATACCATGTCAGATTACCAGGATTCTGGAGTGATGGGCACATGCTTTTCAGTACTGATTCGTATGGAATTAGCACGAGATGTAGCTCCCAGATGATCACCCGAAAAACAAATGGAGATGGAACAACACCTCTTCCAACATCCAATTTACAGAGGAATAGGTTTCATAATCATAGGAATTGGTTCTATCACCGATTGCTCCATGTAGACTCCCTCCTTCAGGTCGCCATGTCAGAATGCATTCTTAATATCCAACTGATTGGTACTTTCGTTTGGTTAATGGCGGGTAGATGTCAAATCTTTCTCGGTGAAGGAACGAAGTAGCTCGACCTTTTTAGTCCTCTTTACCTCTAACGAGCTTCTTAATTGAAAAGTCCCTTTTTTCTCTTAGGAGAAGCCAAAACCGGTGATTTGATTTCCGGGTATGAGTGGAGATCAGTTGAAGCCCTTCCTTACTCCCTTTGAGGGTCACTTTCAAGATTGGCTTGGTCATCGTCACACCACTCGTTGATGTGGATTACGGTTTCATGTTCTATTTCACTCCCCGATGGGGGTTCTTTTCACCCTTCCCTCACGGTACTACTTCGCTATCGGTCACCCAGGAGTATTTAGCCTTGCAAGGTGGTCCTTGCTGATTCACACGGGATTCCACGTGTCCCATGCTACTCGGGTCAGCACGGGAGCTCACTCTAAAGGGAACTACCCCCATTTGAAACACAGCTCATTGGTTAGGATCCTCCCCTTCCTTACAAGCCTCAATGATTCCTTTCCACCAAGAAGCTTTGTTCCGCCCTTCTTGAAGAGCATAATGAATCCAATATCCACAGCTTGACGTTTGAGTCCATCAACCAAAGAAGAAGAAGCTTGATTGTTCTTGTTCCAGAGTTTCTGGAAATACTAAAAAAAAAAGTGGGAAGGAGGTTTCCAGCGATCTTGGGACAGCCGGTTATGGCGGGTGGGGTCCCCCGCATTGAGATCCCTGAAGCCAGCTTTGACTTCTGTGGCTACCAACCTCCTCTTATGAAAGCGAGTATAGGTACTACACCCTCTTCCGACAAGAGGATCAGTGAGTATGGAATGGAGGTGGTCTTGCCATTCGAAATAAAATACCTTTTCTAAGAGTCCTCATGGAGACGGAGTTAGAAGAAACTAATGGGAAAAATCACGATATTAGCAGCTGTGAGTCCTGTTAGCCTTAATTTCGGCCTACGTTGCAGAGTGGGTTGTCTTGGATGTCTCCTCAAATAGACAAGCTTGCGAATTGAATTGAAGATAAATTGACAGCCTTCTTGCCTTGCTTGACCGAACTATGATCGATCTTGTTTATTTTGTGGACTCACGTGCTTAGTTTTATCCAATGTTAATTTGTGTTTATGATACCGAATAATCACTAACGATAGTCGGACCTAGTTATTATGTTATGTGTGAAAAATAATCAAAATAAAGACCTAAAACACTCAACATCTTTGCAATGGCTAGGAAGTTACTTCAAAGTCAACGTGAACAATAGTTCTCTAGAGAAGTTCATATTATTTGATAGCATAATGAGCTGATCTTGACTTTTACTTTATGCATATTTAGTTTGACCAAATGTCAGTTGTTTTCATTGAATGGACTCACACATGCTTGGCTAGTGATTATCAGGCTTGATTGTCATAGTTTGACATAGCTTTTAGGTGGTCGCTCGTATGAATAAGCCATTAGAATTTGGCAACGAGAAAAATTCTCAAATACACAAAATAAATGATGCATATTAGAGTGACTTAGTTTGTTGGTCTTGCGTCAAAACCACAAAATAAAATACTTGGAACATGAACTGTCCTCATTGACGTAAAATTCTTGAGTGCTTATTTGGTTGGCAGGTTTATATTTAGGAGCGTTTAAATAAGTAAAGGTAAAAATAAATTAATGGGTATAAATAAAATGTGTGTTTGGTTAGTGGGTTTAAATAAACACATGTGAGGGGTGTGTTTATCGAAATTCGTCTGCATTGGTTTAGAGTGGGTTTATATAAATCCATGGCTTAGATAAACCTGCGAACCAAACACAGTAAGATATCATAAACCCATCTTTAGATTACTTAAACCCTCCAACCAAACAAGCATTAGATGACTTCTTTCTACCATATCCCACGTGTCGAACGCACATATCCACATTTGTAGTCTTTTGGTTATAATGATATGAATCGATACGATGTTCAGGTCACCTATGATCTTTAGGTAATGGTGTATTGGACGTCCGACCTAGCTTGTTGGAAATTTCTCTAACCATGGGCTTAGACAAAAATGGACCATGTAAAATTAAAATATAATATGATCTTTACAAATTTAAGCTTTTAGTTGAATTAGTCACGTAATAAGGTCCCAAAGCTTATAGTTATAGTAAGAGGTTTTGGGTACATATTTATGCCACCGTCCAAGAAAGAATATTCACATTGAGAAGAAAGAAATCAGTTTAAATGTGATGGTGTTAATGTATATTATTTGAAACTAAAACATTAATGAGCTTCCTACAGGATCTTTAATTCATTTCATATTCCCCCTCGTCGAAATCACTTCCCATAGGAACCCAAATTCACGTAAATCCTTATTGATTGCTCAACTAAACAGTGATATTATGTTTCCTATATCTTTACATCGTTTCTTCCCGCATTAGCATTTGGAGTTAATTTGTTTGAAGTTAATAAGTATGCACAAGAATAAAGAAAAGAAATCATGTAATTGAATTATTTGTTTGTTGTATAGAAGCTAGTAAGCAATACAATAGATAACAACGTAATCGTGATAGTGTTAAACCAATAATCTAATATGAATTACATACCAAACGCGTTAATATACGAGTGTTTGTACTGTTCAAAGTACTAGTACAAAATCATATATATCAAATATCACATTAAAACTACATATTTTACAAAATTTAACAAGCAAAATCTCTTATTCACAATTAAATTGTATCGATAATGTTATCGAATGTATCATACTAAATCAATAACAAGGTAATATATCCAAGCTATCATTAATCAATAGCTTAAGCTTTTTAGGTGAAAGTCATCTATAATGGTGTCAGATCTCATGTTAAGAGGTCATTGGTATGCATCCTCACGATCACCAAATAAGAACAAAGATTGGCGTAAACATGAGGGAAGTTTAGTGAAAAAATAAATAAAAAAAAAAACCTTCAAGCATATACTTTTAGATGAAACGATCATTCGACAAGTATATGAATCTGAAGGTCACTAGGCTTGTGTTGACAATTGTGTTGTCACCATTTGCTTAGAGCTCACAATTTAAATGGTGTGAAATTGCAAGAATTAAACTAAAACTCGCTCCTTGTACTATATGAAACTATGGCTTCTATTGAAAACAAAAACCATGAAATATGTGATGTTATGGGTGACTTGTTAAATTTGATAATTACAACATTATTCTTGTCCTTACTAATTTCTTTCTATATACGAGACCAAGACTGGACTTTACTAGATATCATGAATGATCAAATATCAATATGATTATCAGTGTGATTATGGTATTTTTCATGCAAAATGCACAATTTAAGTTTGGTTTTTAAGTACATGTTCAATGATTGTCTAATGCCATTTTCTATAAATTACATTCTTTTACGAATAGTAGGTTTGGTTTTATAATATAATTGGTATTTCACATGCAATGCACAAGTTAAGGTTAAAATATTTGTTGAATGATCGTCTCTCGCAGTATTTGATGGACATGACATTTATATTAATTTCGGTAATATTTTTACAAATAGCGTTTGATGTCTTTTTAAAAAAAAAAAAAAACTTCTAATACATCCTTTTAACATAAGATTTAGTCCATAGGTTACAATTTAATAGCTCATAGAGCTATAACTTCATATTGGGTTGCCATCCTCTTATCTTAAATAGTAAGCCACCTACTCGATCGTGGTTGATTATCCTTCGGTTCATCTAGGCAATGTTCTAGTACATTAGAGAAGAAATTAGTTTAACTTATCAAGTAAGTATAATAAAATTCGTGTAACTGACATATAGGGTGACACACAAGACTTTGGAAAAGAGATACTGAGACGAGTGAAACTTAGTTGTGGCATCTCTTTTCTTACATCTCTTTGATTCTTTGATCACGCGGGTCTCCCCATATATATGCTTCATGCTTGATTACTATCAAAGGAGGCAAACATTATCATGATGTGATTTAAGTGAAAGAGTAGGTGCATCGCCTTCCAAACTAGAAAACATAAAAGCGGTTAGTCATCCTAAAATCCTTCTATAAGTTGAATACTAGTATTCTATCCATTTAGTCAAATAGTGGTGACGATTCTTGATGAAAATAAGTTATATGGTTTGTTATCCACGAAAATTCGAGATAGGTATTTGATTTGAATGATTTGAATTCTACATCCCATTTTTTATTATACACACCTTCCAGTCGTTCATTTGGGCTTTAATAGTTCATGATGTCCTAATTTTGACAAAGCCAAGATATTGAAGAGTTCTATGCCCTCCACCCAAATGATTTACTCCCACATTGACCCTTGTTGTTTCTTGTATAACCCTCAGTTGGTATTTCTATTCTTTCCAGTCAAGATAGATAATAAATATATTTTTTACCGAAAACCTATGTGAGTAGATAAGTTAAATATACCAAGGAAATTTGCAAATAATTCTACGCAACGCTACTTGCAATAAATTTATCTTTTCTTGTAACATATGATTTTATTGGTAAGCAATATACTACCTAAATTAATAGTTTATAAAATTAAGACAAAGTTGTTGATAGGTAAACGCGTAGTGGTCAAGGCAGGCCTCAAAAATATGGGAAAGGTTTCACGATCGAAGCTCTGTTGTAGAATTCTGACCTAACCATTAAATACGAAGCGGTGGGAATGATGTAACCTATGAATACAGAAGTTACACATAAATCTCTCATGGTATAGTTAATCTTGTTGCGTAGTTTTCATACTATTGCATCAGCCTTTAGGATTTACTAGACACCAAAAGGTTATGTAGATTACCCAGAAAAAAGACAAAGCTTTAAAACTTAAAATTTTGTTAAGTATCATATGCAATGTGTCAACGTAAAAAGTGTCAGGAAATTTTATGCTAATTTATATTTAGTTTTGAAGGCAAAAAATTTCCATATAGTTATTACTGTTGGATTTAGGATGTAATTATGGATATTCATGCGTCGTGTTGAATTTAGTTTATATATTAGGATGCTTATCCCCTTAGGTATTATTTTCCTCATATAGTTGAAACAATAAATATCTATATCGAAGTCCAAATTTTCGATAGCGTATTTGTTTTCACGTGTTCGATGCTTGCAGTGATCATACTTGCGATTTCTCTGTGTTCTCCATTGATTGTGTTCAGTTTATAGTTTTTGCAATCAATCACCATCTTAGTTGCATTTCTTTGTCTATTTGCTGTGAGCTTTTTTATGAACTTTTCAACTTATTATCTTACGCAACTTCTAAACGTGAAAGTGTCATTAGTAGTCGGTACAATTATAGCGGATAGTATTAGACTAAGGTGCTACCTTTGAATCTTGTAAGCAAAAACCATAATTTGCGTATGTCCGGATACACAACTCTAATAATGAAGGTTTTTTTGAAAATGATAGTCATTGAAAAACATACTCACATACATATTTAAAATTTTTAAGCTCTTTTAGAATTTGAGTTATTAAGATGTAAGAATATTGAAATAAACATATGCAACTTTATGAAGTGAATAGACCATCGTATATAACATATACAAAATTTAGTCGTTCGAGATATTTCAATATAGCTATTTTGGCAATGCGATATCAATATATTTGTTAATTTATTCGCTACTCTCATTTTGGTCCAACTCATTTTTTTGAAGCAAATCATAAGTTGAATGTTCCTTGAAATTATATTAACATCAATGGTCAATAGAAAGTAGTTAAAGCTCGGTTTCAATATTCGGTTTGTGTTATTTCCTAGTTTCCTACCGTAGTTTACCACACAAATTGTTAGAAACTCATGACGTATTTGTCTATCACTGTATTTACAACTTAGGATGTTAGTTTATTGAAGCACAATCTATTAAAATTGTAGATGTCAGTTCGAGAATGTAACAACATTGTGCTTTAGAAAAAGGTTTCTGATTGCTTTTGCGATCAAGAAGTCAATAATGATGATCTCGCAATACTTCACTATTCTAACATTATATTACTATAGACTTCATTATCTTTTGATGGTGACATCCTATGGATCACGAAGGTCATCTCCGCTTAGTTCTGTAAAGGTGATGTTATAATGTAGCAATCTATGTAGTAAATATAATTCGAGTCCGCATATCCTAGTTCTAAATAAGCAAATGTGTATGATGACCGTAGCAATATAAATTTTTATCTTTGTGATATGGTGCTAGTTCCCATCTCATGATGGGGGTAGGTATATTGATGAGGAATCCATTCAATGTTAACTTGGAAAGGAGTTCTCCACAAAGATAATACTAACTATTCTCAAATTTTCCTTATCGTCGTAGGATTCATTATTGATTTTTACTTAGGTTTTGATAAGATTTATCATATTTAAGCTTGTAAAATAAAGTTTCTCCCTATTAACGGTCAAAGTGAGCCCCTCTATTCTGAACTAGTCTAAATTAACGAATTCAGAATGATCATTTCCCAAGTAGGATTCGAACCTACGACCAATCGGTTTACAGTCGATCGCTCTACCACTGAGCTATTGAGGAACAACGGACGATTAGATCTCGTGGAGTTCAATTTCCGTTCTCAACCCATGACCAATATGAGATTTGATTAACCTGACAAGGTGTTGGTAGTAATCAACCTCGTTTTAAAATGGAATGTTATCATCTCGGTTGGAAGTTCTACCTAATTCATTTTAATTTTGTACAATAGTACAATTTGCATCTAGCAATAGTCATCAGAAAAGTAGTTAGGACCTTGAACTCAAAATGACATATTCTTGAGTTCTATGGTTTCAATATTTTGTTCGTAGGTCGTATTAATTTTATGAGTTCCAACTCTAACTTTATGCACAAATTTGAGTTATTAAGATGTAAGAATATTGAAATAAACATAAGCAACTTTATGAAGTGAATAGACCATCGTATATAACATATACAAAATTTAGTCATTCGAGATATTTCAATATAGCTATTTTGGCAATACGATATCAATATATTTGTTAATTTATTCGCTACTCTCATTTTGGTCCAACTCATTTTTTTGAAGCAAATCATAAGTTGAATGTTCCTTGAAATTATATTAACATCAATGGTCAATAGAAGTAGTTAAAGCTCGGTTTCAATATTCGGTTTGTGTTATTTCCTAGTTCCCTACCGTAGTTCACCACACAAATTGTTAGAAACTCATGACGTATTTGTCTATCACTGTATTTACAACTTAGGATGTTAGTTTATTGAAGCACAATCTATTAAAATTGTAGATGTCAGTTCGAGAATGTCACAACATTGTGCTTTAGAAAAAGGTTTCTGATAGCTTTTGCGATCAAGAAGTCAATAATGATGATCTCGCAATACTTCACTATTCTAACGTTATATTACTATAGACTTCATTATCTTTCGATGGTGACATCCTATGGATCACGAAGGTCATCTCCGCTTAGTTCTGTAAAGGTGATGTTATAATGTAGCAGTCTATGTAGTAAATATAATTCGAGTCCGCATATCCTAGTTCAAAATAAGCAAATGTGTATGATGACCATACAAGATAAATTTTTATCTTTGTGATATGGTGCTAGTTCCCATCTCATGATGGGGGTAGGTATATTGATGAGGAATCCATTCAATGTTAACTTGGAAAGGAGTTCTCCACAAAGATAATACTAACTATTCTCAAATTTTCCTTATCATCGTAGGATTCATTATTGATTTTTACTTAGGTTTTGATAAGATTTATCATATTTAAGCTTCTAAAATAAAGTTTCTCCCTATTAACGGTCAAAGTGAGCCCCTCTATTCTGAACTAGTCTAAATTAACGAATTCAGAATGATCATTTCCCCAAGTAGGATTCGAACCTACGACCAATCGGTTTACAGCCGATCGCTCTACCACTGAGCTACTGAGGAACAACGGACGATTAGATCTCGTGGAGTTCAATTTCCGTTCTCAACCCATGACCAATATGAGATTTGATTAACCTGACAAGGTGTTGGTAGTAATCAACCTCGTTTTAAAATGGAATGTTATCATCTCGGTTGGAAGTTCTACCTAATTCATTTTAATTTTGTACAATAATACAATTTGCATCTAGCAATAGTCATCAGAAAAGTAGTAAGGACCTTGAACTCAAAATGACATATTCTTGAGTTCTATGGTTCCAATATTTTGTTCGTAGGTCGTATTAATTTTATGAGTTCCAACTCTAACTTTATGCACAAATTGTAAGAAACATATGGTAACATTTTATCCTCTATATTTGGAACTGTTTTTCTAATGCTTACATTTTACCGATATAAGTTTCTCGAAGTATGCAAAGATAAAGTTTATAGTAATTTAAATATATTCGATTAACCTCTAGAATGTCACAAACTACATAAAGAAAAAAAGTTAGTTTAAATATGTCTTGGATATCCTCGCATTATCTATAACTCGATAAATGGCCGTCTCGTGATAATTTACAATCCTACATTCTATTGATTTTATTACCGTCAATTTCTCATTGAATTCTATGGATCATGGAGTTTTGTCAGTTTAGTGGAGGTTTTGTTAAGATTTTAAGTCAAAGTTTTAGAAATCAACATGAGTAATCTACCCCTAGTAATCTACCACTACTCCACGTATCCCAGTTCAGACAAGCAGATATGTAGGATTAACATAACAAGATAAGTTACATTTGTTGCTAGCAATACTCATTGAACACATGATTTTAATAGTTAATCCGGGTACATTTTAGAACTATTAGTTACATTTTAGGATATTAGTTTCTTAAGCTAAAGTGTAATTATGAATTTTCATTGTGGCTATTTAAAATTTAGAGAACCGTATTGGTTAACCTCGACAATGCCACAAACTATGAACTAGACACCGTTCGATTTCAAGAATCGCGTCGGATATCCTTGCGTTATCACGAATTGATGATGCTTTTCCACTCTACTTTAGATTAGATCTGGTTTCGTTGATAATGATTTTATTCTATTGATCGCGGAGGTTCTTTTTCTTGGTTAATTTTAAATGTATTGGCATAGTTTAGCAATAACATAAGTTATGTGATGCTAGTCAGCATGTCTAAGCTCAAAATAAGCATACATGTCGATAATCACATTAACATAAATATTATGTGTGTTACTTAGCGAGTTCGCATATCATGTTGCATTGAGGTATTTTTGTTGATCGTAGTTACTTTTGGAAATAAAATACATGGAATATGATAACTTTCTCTAGCTAAGTTTTAGATATGGTAGCCCTCTAAAATGATATTAGTGTCCTGTTAGGAGGTCATTGATACAAAAGAAATACAATTTCTCTATGTGTAAGTATAGGTGGTCCTCTTACATGATCAGAGTCCATGATAGGAGGTCATTGATACAAATGAAAACAGCCACCAAGGATAGGAAATTGAAAAGGAAATTAACTTAAACGCAAGGGGGATATTAGGCTCTTGAAGTATGTGAAATTTAAATTTTCGTTATAGTTACCTGAGGTATAGCTAATTATATTCGGTTAAACTCGAAGAGTGCCACAAATTGTATGCAAATCATATTTCTTCAAGAATAATCGAGAACTCGAAAATGACTATCCCTTGCCACTTATGTATGTTAGTTGCGATTAGTATTTTCAATTTTCAATAATGATATTCTATAGGTCACTAGACTTGTTATTAATCAGGCCTTGTTATTTTCAAGCGTATTAAAATGATAACTCCATCCTAGAACTAATAGTTGGATATGGGACACAATCTCCACAAAAGTATATATAGACCAAGAAAATTTTCGTTATCATGATAGGATATTTACTTGGTGGCCTTTTCATTAACCTATAATTGTTTCTTGTTAACTTGTAATCTCGTTTACTTTTGTAGTGATAGTCTCTAGTATGTTGCTTATAGCGAGGCTGAAAAAATTCCAAACATCGTTACACTTATTATTTTCTCAAATTTGAGCTTAAGAGTTCCTTGGACTGCTTTGTGTTGGCATTTAGGGATTAGTTATGACGTTATTCAAAATTTCATAGTTGTTTTTGCTAAGTAACCAATCAGTTCAAACCTTTCCACACTTGACATATATCCATGTTGTGGTTATATGTGTGTTTCTTATGATGCACGATAAGTAGCAATGTCTGACTTAAATTCAAAATATGTGTTTCTTATGTTTTGGCGATTTAGCTGGTTTTCGGATATATTACGCATTCTTTATTGTAGCTGGATTGCACATGACAATAATTCTATTGGAAATAAAGTATATAAGCTCAAGTATAATGCATTACCTTTAAGCTTGAACTTTTAGGCGTGTTATCATTCAACAGGTGTGAGTCCTCAAGGCCACTCCGAAAAGAAAAATTGACATGTAAGGGAGAAGTAATAAATCAGCATAGGAGAAGCGTGTTAAAATATAATGCATTGCTTCCAAGGTTAAAACATGTAAGTGAAGTGGTCATCCAACAACTTTTATGCATGTGTTTGAATCTCTAACTTGATCTTAGTAAATGACTAACATGGGCTACAAACCGCACATTTCCATATATCAACGACTTCGTTGTAATGGAGCTAACATTCAGAAGACTGCATTTAACATGTGCCTTAGATATTTTATCTAATTGCAACAATTAGAAAATATGTATGAAAACATTTCATTGTTATGCTGAAATTCAGAGGCTGCATTTAACATGTGCCTTAGATAATTTCATCTAGTTGCAACTCTTAGAAGATAGGTACAGAAACATCTTATTGTTTAATGGCTCTTATAATATGCAGTGATGAGCGTAAGTATGCGTCACATGTTTTTGTCAAGTAGCTACTTAAGTAACTTCTTACAAGGTGTTGTGCACATCTTATTTTATCGATGCTCATTCACAGAATCGAAGCTGATATTCTAATGCTAGTGTGGACACCAGAAAGCAATTACCGAGTGTTGTCCAACTAGGCATAGTGCATATGTTTACCTATATTACTTGATAGTTATGGAAGTAATGTATCCACTGCTCTAAATAAGAATCTTAGTTGAAGCTCGCATCAACTAATTTCCCATGTTTGATTGTAATGAAAATGTGTTGAGACTATAATTTGAAATGTTATGTACACTGTGGAATGCGATTTACACCACCTGTGCATCTATTTGCAGTGTCAAGAGCTGTGGCTAAGAAAAGCACACATATCTCGCATGTCCAAAGATCAGGGAATCCCAAAAATGGCTGCTTATTCTCTTTCCGTCATGGACAGCAAACGAGTGAGTGTTTCTTTATTAATTTTTCCTACTTTAGGGCAACTATTTGTGCTGGGAATTTCAGATATTGCCACATATATTTGGTATGAAGAAAATATTCTTGTGTTGCATGTAATTTTCTATATTCCATGTGTTGATTGGGAAAATTTCTGCTAAATGGTAGACAAGGATTACTTGGCAAGATCTGTGTGATAATGCCTGGGAATTTCACTTCACTGAGGTATGTTATTGTCTGATCTGATCCACATTGTCAGTTTTTCTATTTATTACAAGGATTTTTGGAAGTTTGCACTTTGCAATGCTGTCTCTACGTATGCAATGTAATACAGTTGGTTTCCATTGGCTGATATATGAATCTAGTGGAAAGTTAACTATTGGACCTGTGTACTTGTCAATTGTCATCAGTAATTTCTACTACAGCTAAATGGGTCGTAAACCTTCTATCCTGCACTATGCCTTGTAGGTTTAGTTGTTTTTAACCGCTCTTCTAATCTCTGTTAGTTATGATTTCTCTTCTGTCGCAAGTGGATGCATAGCGAGAGAGAGATGCTGCTAACAGGCACAAGTTTTTTAATGTTTTAGAAGCTTTCCAAAGCCAAGAGAACTAATGAGCCCCCAATCCGAATCCAATGAGGAATTGGATAGGGGGTCTACCAATCCTATGGCAGCTAAGCCAATATCTTTAATATTGTTAGAAAAATTTCCTATCTAAGTGGAATGAGTTAGATCCATTAGCCTCTCCGTTTTCCAGTTCGTCGTTGTTATCATCAGTAGTACCTAAGGAGTAAAGCTCTCTCCTCCATGAGGAATCTTTTTCGGGAAACAACTCAGCATCAATCTGGTTTTTAATGAACTAATCTGTTACCTGAAGTTTACCAGCAGCAAAACTTCTTCCTACAGTAGTCTAATGCAAATTAGTTGTATATATGCATCCTTGTATATAGTACTTGTCGATAATCTCAATACTTTAGAGGCAGGTTCAGTTTCATTGATGATTGGATTTCTTCCCAGTGCCACCTTAAATACCGATTCTTGATACTTCAGGAAAACTTGTTTTATTGACCAACAGTTTTTACCATAGTGACCTTACATGTTGATTTGAAATCCCTTAACTATCAGCAGTTATAGGAGTGGCATAAGATCCGAGCATGCATAAGTTATGAACTTACTCTACGTTATGCCTAGTTAGTCTTGGTTATTTGTTTTATGTAAGACCATTTTAGGCTATAGTGAACTGGTCTTTTTTTTTCGGTTTTCGTCTTCTACTCGAAAATATCGCATTTATGTCGTTGTCGATCTTAGGGATATACAATGGCTATGTCAAGAGAGCAAGTAAAAATCAGTGTTTTGGTAAAAGACAGCTGCTTTGAACACACGACTAGATTACATAGTTTCCCATATATCTCTAACTGAGGATGATGAACATTTTTAACTTAGTTCCTCGAGTCGCTATATTCTTCTTCAGTTCGTCCTTTGTGTTCAGAAACAGTTTGTCTTTGTCTTTTGAACTTTTATGTTAACTTTTGGTGATTGGCTTAGTTTTCCCCAAAAGGCACATATTGCTTACATACACATCCTCCATGTTCTTTTGCTTAGTTTCCTTATACAAAAACCTGAAATATATCTCCTGATATATCATTGTAGGATCCTAGTAGTGGTCTAAAGTATCGAGAAGATACCTCAAATGTTTAGTTTCTTCCACGGAGTCGGCCTATAATACCTGAGCATTCATTAAGTAGTAACTTCTGCTGCTAAGTCGATACTATTTCTCAATCGAGTCTGTTTACTACGACGATAAGCCTTATGCTCTAGGGGAGTTCTCCTTTTAAAGTTCAGTTCGCACCTTCCGCACGAACAACTACCCATTAAGTTAGTCTAAGGTAAAAAAGCCACATACTTCTGAGGGCGAGACAGCCTTACATACCTGCCGTTGTCTTCTCCATTCGGACTCCATAGCCTCAGCTGCAGTATATCCTGCTATGCCCTGTTTCGCATTCTGCAGCTCAAACGTAATTTTCCGTAAAAAGGGGAGAAGTAGAGAGCATGCCTCCAACAACATGCTGTTCCTCATCCCTGTGTCCAGAATTCTCTGTTGCATTCATTCAAGTCGATCTGCAGCAACCATATAAAGATTAAGTAGTTTAACGATTACCGACCATAGCGAAAGGCTCAACCATTCGAATGCTTTCTTTACTTACGCAGGCTGCTCCCGAGTACTGGAGAAACCTCGACCCTCACTGGTCGGGAACGGGGCCGGCGATGCGCAGGTACTTCAAATCCGACGGCACCATAGCAGCCGACGCGGGCGATCCCGTATGGGGAGGCCACGAGTCGTGCTACACGATAGTGACCGGTTTATTACACGATGGCAAGATTCGTGAACACTACGTAAGGATAAACAAATGGCCCAAGCTATCGGTTCGAAGGAGGCCAGACTGGGGCTGGGAGCTCTCGAACCATCTCTTCCTCTACTCGAGCGTCCCTGACGGTAATAACAACGAGAGATGACAAAAGGTATGACGAACTCGACGATCTTCGTCTCTCGGATATCGCGGGCTATCAATAATCTATGTGTATGTGTATGTTATGCATACGTGCGTGTCTTTGTAACAATCATGGGATTTGGAGAGTGTCAACTGAGCTCTTGAGATTGTTTTGCAGGGAAAGAAGAGGTAAAAGGGTTATGAAGTGCGAACAGCAATAGCGAGGCCGTATTCTTCCCCTTATGGAAGGTGATCATACTCACCTTTCTTGGAATGTACTAAATAATTGTGGATTTGGAGGCAGAGCTCTGAGCAGGGATTTTCCTAGTTAAGTCATCGTGTAAGTAGTAGTAAAAATGTCATGACGGAAGCTTTGCTTTGTTTTCTTTACTTCGTATGGTATGAAGACGATGGCGCTTTTGTTGCTATTATAAGATAGGATATTGAGATGATGATGGTGAGATGATGATGGTGATGATGAGTTAATGCTTTTAAATTGCTATTTTATTATGTGTATTGGTGATTGTCATTGACCTGCTTGCTAAGTGTCGACGTTGTGGCTACGTAGTGTATACGTTGAGTGCTCGCCTTTGCATATAATTGTAGAGTCAATTAGAGATGACTTTGCAGGCATCAAGTACGGACACATGTCGCCTGTCCCTGGCTTCTAAGGAGAGTAACGGCTACTCCTCTTTTTTCTCTTACTTTATAAAGTTTTCGATAGGTGTAATCTACACATATGAGTACCTACTTGAATCAAAACTTACATATAAATAACTATGTCAGAAGTTTTTACAGATAGATATTTGACTTACTGTTTGTATCAGTTTATGTGAAAAAGGTCGTACCTTGCTATGTGTACATGCCACGCCTTTATACGTTAACTTTTCGGATTCTATATGGTACTTAAATGTCCTAATACGGCGTTCCATTTTCTAAACGTATTACGTGCCACAATACGTGTATATGGTGTGCAAAAGATTTATTCTTTAGGTATCTACATATAAAAAAAAAATGCTGACAAAATACTAAATATAAGTTTTTTTTTGCACAGGTGTATTTATGTGAAAGACCCCCAATTGGAAATATAGAAGGAATAATAATAATATTCTCGAGTTGACAAATTACAAATAAATGTTCGATTTCTTTGAGAGGAAGAAAGAAAATTAAATACAACACACAATCTCCGTCCCAACTCTTAGCCTCTGATGGCTCTTATCCTTCATAGATTTTTTTTTTTCTCTTTTCCAGCATTTTCTTCCTCCGCTTATCTTCCTTACATGCCTATCACGTGTATGCTTCTTCTGTAGTAAATAATTTGATATATTGATTTTAATTTAAACATGATAGACAAACAAGCTGTTCTCAACAGTTAAAGGCTTGAGCTTACGTTACAATACAACATATACAACTTCATTACAGAGCCTTCAATGCCTCGAAGGAGAGAATCAATCACAGCAATGTAAGTGGAACTAGAAGAACAAACTCCCAACTAACACAGATGTAAGAGGAACTGTCAAGTTGTCGTCAAGTTCAGTGCTCAAAGGATGCGACTCGACCAACGCAGCAGCTAGGGACACAGCCAAGAACCCGAGAACCATCTCCGAGGTTCCTTGCATGTACCCAAACGAGGAGAAGTAAAGCATATATCTGTTTTCACCATTTCCCGATAGTAAGAACTTCGTAGAATGGAACAATATGTGTACATAAATGGGCAGTATACGATAGATACATACCCTACAGATGCCAAGAAACCAGCAGAAGCCATGGTAATGGTTCCAACAACAGATTTGTTGGGATTGTAAGGAAGTTTCTTAGATCCAAAACGCCTGCCCACAACATCTGCCATGCCTGAAAAAGCCACTGGCGGCGGTAAGAACGAGCCTCTATGGAAAAACCCGACTAAGATTATTGCACAAAGATTGCCTGAAAGAACAGTTACGTACCATCGCCAGCGCAGAGATTACAGATTGCTGCTATAGCTATGGGGGATGTTCTCCAGTATATGGCTGAAGCAATGGTGATAGTGGTGGCATAGTACAATGGCCCTTTGAGCAATTCCCTGAGCAGAGCAGGAATTTTTGGATAACAAGCCAGTGATGTAATAAGCTGATCAAGAACTACTACAACATCACACAAGTCAACTGAAAAATTTACCTGTGATCTCCAAATCTGCTCATAGATTTGACAGTTGCTTCATCTTTCCATATTCCGAGGCCAATCAGAGCCACTTTGGTTATGTTGAGGCCCGGAATCAGTGCTGCTAGAATCGCTCCCTGACGACCCGAACTGTAATAATCGAATAGTAAGGTCAGATGAGGAAACGAAAGTATTGACGTCAGTTCACATCCTTAAGCCCAGTGAATGGATGTAATAAATAAGTACCTGAACATTGGCCAGCACAACATGAATACAGATCCCACCGTAATGTGCACGAGCTTTCTGTTCAGTTTCTATGGACATCACAGTTCAGCCATAAACAGAAACCCAAAACATATGAGTCCCACGATTGAGCTTGGAAGTTAAGGAGTGAATTGGGCAAAACAAGAAATTGTCCAGAAATAGACAGTAATCTTGCCTATTCGGCGAGAGTTATTTCAACTGAAACGAACAAAAGACGCCCAAAACCCCAAAACTTTCGAACGAAATTTACATATCAAAATCTTGACAGAATACGATCAGCAGAATGGCGAAGCAACCTGGTCAAAGATTCCTCTTTTAGCCGTTTGCTCCCAGAACTTGAGCAAAGACAGCGCAATCCCGCCG
The DNA here is from genome assembly GCA_027422505.1 of Craterostigma plantagineum. Taxonomy (NCBI): domain Eukaryota; kingdom Viridiplantae; phylum Streptophyta; class Magnoliopsida; order Lamiales; family Linderniaceae; genus Craterostigma; species Craterostigma plantagineum. The sequence goes on from JAPQWV010001064.1 coordinate 113,701, forward strand.
GACAAACCGGTCGCGACCAAGTCGCTGACGAGAGTGTTGTCGGAAAACATGACAGCAGCAGCGGATTCGAGCTCTCGGCGACGAAGACGACGACGACGGCGACCCCTCCCCCACGCCGGCTTGTTCTCTTCCACCAGGCGAGTAAAGCTGAAACGATGGGTCGGTAAGAAATTGGGCTTGGAAAGACTCAAAGGCACAGAGAAAACAGTCATTTTTGGCATTTAACCAAATACAAATAGCCTCATCTCATGTCTTAGGTTAGGCCTTCACGTGGATGGTTAAAGCCTCTTGACAGTGACGACATTAATGAAGGTCTCCACATTTACAGCATAGACTGTACTTTCTACAAGTTGGGTCTTTATCTTTCTTTCCATTTCTTTTTCCATAATTAGGTCAATTTGCTAATTATGGACACACAACGCATAAATTTTCGGTTAACCTCGGAAAGGGTTTTGTGTCGTCAAGCTAACCTTGTAATAAAGGGATGCTTCGATTCACATCGTCGCAATTTGTTTATCATCGGTTTTTGTTATGCTAGTTTATATTTTTTGCTTCGACGAGCTTTCGAATTGTTGCTTCAATCCTGCAGTAACACGGCTAAACTTATCGATGGTGGTTGTCCTCAAACGAAGGATTATTATAATCACACAAGATAATATATCACATTCACGCACATATATCAATCACACAACTTACTAATCATCCGATCGTACTATTCCACGCCTTTCGAAGCAGTTGATACCTCGTCGCAGCAGCAGCAGCAGCAGAAGCTTTATCACCACGGCGAGTCGTAAATGGCTGAAAACCATCGAAAACGATCGAATTCAGAGGAGAATCCAACTCGTCGAGCTCATCGTCGCTCGCCTGCGATTTCTTCAGCACAGACGAAAATGATCCACTGCTGTCTATTTCTCCCAAATCAACGATCAAAGCAGATGATGGTGTCTGGTATGTTACAGGCGGCGCAGCGCAAGGGAAGTCGTTCATGGCAGAGTCCTCATCATGAAGAAGATCCTGTGTAAGAACAGAGATCGTACTTCTCTTAACTATTACCCCCCCAAAAAAAAAACGAAAAAAAGTAGCACGCAATGATCATCTCAGATGGGCCACGAACCTCTGAGTTTAAGGCTTCGAGTACCACCCTGGGAATTGGGTCGGGGCAAAACTCGTCGGGACGAAGTAGCTGAGAACCCTTCGTAACAGTTGTGGACCAAATGTAGGGCAAACCTGAAGATCGAAAGAGTGGCGGAAAATGCGACGATTCTTAGTTAGCTACGGCTGTTTGTAACTGACCAAGTGCTTTGAGACGTTTGCCATTATTACATATGGATAATAGGAGTTGAGTTATGTTAGGAGTATTCCATTGACCAACTCTTTCCTTATAGTGGGGCTTAATAGCATGTCTTTGGGGAGCATCATGAGATCACTCAGTGCATTGAGGAGGTGGAAGCACTTCGATTCGTGCAATCTTCGTTCATCATCATCGTTGTCGTAACAGTCATAATTCTCGGGTTCCAAGCAGTTTCGATCGTCATAATCGATACCAAAGAGATCGGAAAGCCATCTACACCAATTGCCTATCTGTGAAACATAATTCAATATTATCCCACGGCGAATTGAATAGCAATCTTCCCATTTAGTTGGTTATCGATGGATGAATAAATAACTGAGGCTTTCTTACTGCACTTTTCAGCAGCGCGCCAGCGCCGAAGCTGGCTTTGCCTGGTGGAATGGGAAGAACGTTGGCATCGCTAATAGGGTCAGCCAAAGGATCTGTTGGAATCTCATCGGCTGATTCTCGAAGAATTGCATTGAACATAGCCACGTCTAGTCGAGCTATCAATTGCTCCATTATCTGCTTAACGAATGTATACCATTATAACATCGTAACATGGAGGGGAAAGGCAGGAAAAATAATGGGGCAAGGCTTACCAATCTGGCGAGCACGGGCGTGCAACCACATTCATGTCCTTCTGCTCGAAGAGGGCATATCCTTTCGCTTGCATCACGGAAAGCTCTTTCCCAAAGTTCGTCTGAATATTTCGCCTGCTGATGCTCAACTGAATTGCTTCTTGATAACTTGATAGGTTCAGTAGATATGTCTTTTCTAATTGCTTTCGCAGCGCCTGACTGCATGTGTGGCGTAAAAGTCTGAAGGGGAACGCGAAAAAGGAGGAAGCATAAGCATGTGAGTAGTGCATTTGATTAGCCATAGAATAGAAGGCGTAAAGATGTACCTGCCACCATAAAGACTCAACGATTCGGTGAAATAACCATTTCTCAACGTTTTCCAAGGCATGCACGAAACTTTGTGGACTATCCCATTCACAGAAATTGTCCTGTAAAGAGCTTCTCCGATTAGTCTTTGTAGGAGATGGTTCCCAGTTAAGTTGAGGTGTTTTCTTGTTTTGTTCCTTGCCCAACGATAACATATCAGTCGAAGATTGGGAAGATTGGGGCAACTTGTTTTCCAGAAAGGACTTGATCATTATCACCCTCAGTACAATGACATTTGAGAGCCAGAAACTCAACCTGTTTCAACCACGAAGAATGTAATCAATACGTGCGAGTATAAACCAAGCTCAAGTGTAAGTAAATGTAAGAAAGTTAACATAAGCATACCTAGGAACATCATTGCCGCAGGCTTTTGCCACCAAAACTAGTCCAGATACTATACTATAGGCAGCACTTGCTCTCCTTGACTTCGAATTTTGTCTGCTAGCATGAAAATAGAGCCTTGAGAGGCGTCGGGCTGGAGCATGCACTTTAGTTGAGGACCTTACATGTTCTGTAATTACAGAATAAAGGCTGATCTCAATACTAGCTGCTTCGATCAATTCTCCTTCTAGAGCTTCTGCCCTGTTTTCTAGCTGCTGTATCTTGCTCTCCAAAAGCTGCTTTCTTTTGTCCTTCAAGAACCTCTTAGAATCGTCGCGGTCGCTGCTTACATAACCTTGGCCCTTACTCCGAGCATCTGAGACAACAAACTGGTTGCTTCTGATAGATCCATCGTTCTTGGCTGAATCAGACGAAGATCTAACAGACCTTCCGTGCTTTGTGTCCTTGGATGAAGAAAGTATGTCATTTCCTGGGATAGATAGTTTCTGAACATCATTTAGAGAAGAGAAGCTCTTCAGACCATCCTCAGTTTCTAGCTCTTTGCCGTCCACAAAAGTTATTTCTGTAGAACGAGTCTCTTGTTTTGCTCTGCACTCGTCATTTGAGCAACTAACTTCAGTATGACCGTCTCTTTCAGTCACAAGCAAACTGTCAGAATCAATGGGTGGAGCGTCCCCATCATCTTGCTGATATCGAATCATAGGACTTTCATCTATATCGGGATTAATCTGCACTTTCATGACCTGGTTACTGTTTACGGAACCTTCTTTGATGATCACAGGCTCTTTTTCAACGCTCGTGATACTGAAACTCGGCTTCTCTGCTTTTTCCCTGACAGATGATTGCTGACCTCGGGCGCCAATTTTCCTGGAGATCCATGCAAGATCTGAAGATAGATCCATTGACAACGAAGTGAATGAATGAATCCTTCTCTGAATTCACCCGAGTTCCATCATCTTGATCTTCGCGCGATGTACCAACAGAGTGAACAACTCCATGTTTCACTGCTCCTTCTTCGACACTGCCATTAACACAAGCAATCCCATTCGGAGGGGATGACAAAATTCCACTTGATTCAGTTGCCAGCGAAGGAGAGTGCGAGGACATATCATCGTCGGTCATGAATGAAGAAGCAACCTCGCCTTCTTCTTCTTCATCTGCATATTCTTCACTCATCAGAGTAGAAACAGACTCAGCACGGCTCCTATCCATGGAAAGTTCTCTCGCCAAACTGTCCTTCGAGGAAGATCCCAATCTGCGCCTATCGACAGACTGTATACTGAGGATCAGAAGAGGCTGCAAAGTGTTCCTATAAGAGCGCTGGCAATTCAATGGCAAACTAATACTTAGCTTCTCTCTAACGATTCCACGATCTGCCAAGTCTAGCACAGCAGATCCAATAAGCTGGCCTTTCACAGCCTTGCCACGCCTTGGCTCATAAAGATTGAACTCGACGCAGTTCTTTTGAAAAGTATCTCCATCTCCACTCTTCAGAGACAGTTCGCGCTTTAAAATCACAGAAAGGCGTATGGATTCGTTGAATTCAATTCTTCCATCGCCAACACTCGAATCAGTGCCCAGCGAAGGGACGACTTGATTGGTCGAGCCAGAGGCTCGATCACCGTGGTCCCATTGGATTAATACAGAGCGAAGCGTTCTTAGAGACTGAGAAGGTGGCCATGGTTTAATCTCATGAATGTGGATGGTGCAGTCAAGGTGAACCGAAGGGTTTTTTCGGGCTTTGGTCCTCGGGCCTAGAACCATTGTCGAAATACAAGCAAAACGTATCTGATTGCGTCTACTTTGAATGAAACATGCCTAAACAAACAACAGCAAAGCCTTATTAACTGAACAGAAATGGGAAGAATTTTTTTGGAGACTGGTGTAAGTCTACGCAAAAAATCAGTAGCTGATGAAAAGCATAAAGCTGGGAATCAAACGAAGAAAAGCATAGAGGAAAAAAAAGAAAAACTTTTTTCATCTTGAAACAACAAAAAATGAAAAAGAACCCCAGATCCAAAGCACTACCGACAAAGCAAACGTAAGGCCATGACAAACACATTACAGTATCTCAATTTATCCATTACCAAGCACCTACGTCACAGTGCACCAGCGCCCAATGGCAAAATTCGCAGGGTTAAAAAGTATATATCGGTCGAGGCATTCTAAGACATCGATAAGTAAAGTGAAATGTAAAGAACTTACAGAGCACCACAATGAAGGGGAGGTGGTCAATGTGGGAAAGAGGAAGGTTTTGTTCATGTAGACATGTGAACTATGCTAGAGAGAGAGAGAGAGAGAGAGAGAGAGAGAGAGGTGAGTATCCGAGTCCTTGGCGAAGCAGAGCAGAGTGGTGAGAGAGAAACATGTCGTGTCGTTATCGTCAGTAGCTTCACGCAAATGGTCAAAAAAAGGTCCAATAGATATTCCAAATGAATTAATTATAGTATTTTATTTGAATTTAATTGTAAATTATTTAGTAATTACTAAGCATTTTGTGTAATTAGATTTTTACATAGTCATAAAAATACAATCTTGATAATTAATTCTACGTCACATAGATAGTTGAATTAAGAAGTAAGCAATTAATAATTATTCACCAACAAGGGAGACAGACAAGAGGATGTGGTAAAGACAAGGTTGGCACGTCTCTCTCTATCCAGCGTTAAACTTGAGTTGAAGGGTAAGAAAATCCCAATCAAGCAAAACTATTCCACCAATAATTCCTTCTTTCTCTACCGATTATTCGAATAAATAGTACCAATTTTTAGGTGGCCCTGGAATGTACGTAAATCTATCTGCATATAATTGAACTTGTAATTTCACATCATGCAACAAACGCAATTTTTATAGGTGAAGGTGTCGTAAATCTGTGATTTAGCTTTTCTTTTTTCTCAATAACAATGCCTGGAATTGTTTTAGAAGACAATACTCATAGCTGAATTTCCCTCAAATATACACCTCTTTAAGCAGATCATCCCAAAAAGTGAAACCTATGTTACAACACAAGACAGCATATCATTGCATCAGTCATTTGAAAGCTTCAACTTAGTTCTCCACATCTCACCAACAACTTTCCTAGGTTGTGGATTATCTGGCCCCCTATCTCTTTGCCCCGACGTAAAGTACAGCCAACCGTCCCAAAATCCCGCAAGCGTCGTCTTTATCCTATACGGAAGCTTCCCTATAACGGACCACTTCTGAGGAAAAAAAAAGCCCAACCGAACATCTCAAATTCCCATCACAACGGCGGTTAATAGAAAAAAAAAAACGACGAAGATTTAGTTACCATACCATCGTGCCCGTGTGAAACTGAAAGATCTCTCCTACCAAGATCATTCTTTTGGTCAAAGGGTGCTTCTCCGTCGTACCCCCAACGATGACTATGGAGTCGTTCAAAACAGCCCAAGAAGATTCGATGTGCGAGTCGGGCTTGGGCATGGGCGCTAAGCTTCTCCACTTCATCTCACCGTCGAGCATATAAACATCGCCATACACTACCTAACCATCCAAATTCCAAACCATGGTGTTAACAATGTGGGGGAACTGTAGTTAATGACAGCAGTGCAATCAATGTCCAACCTCGTGCCTGCGTGAGCATTTGAAGATGGGAGATCCCGGCTTGGCCATGAAGTCTCCCTCTTGACCGCCTATGACATAGAGTCGATCGTGTACCACGACGCAGGCCCTGTGGGGCCCGCCCGGGGAATAGGGACCTCTTTCCGCCATTGATTTTCTAGGGCTTTACCGTCCTCCACTGCAATGCTCCAATGGTCTAGTCCTGGGGTGTGCCTATTCTCTTTGCCGCCGCCCATGACATGAAGTCTTCCCCTCCACAGCTGTGTGGCCGGGGCATACCTGGCAATAGCACGAGTTTCAACAATCTAAGACTATCCCCTCAAATCACATACATACTAAGACAAAGATTCTGCCAACAGATTGAGCAAGTTCAGTTCAGGCATAAAGACAACCTTGGTGCTGGCAGCGGTGGGAAGCTCTCCCATGTTCTCGTCTCAAGGTCAAGCACAAAGGTTCGTGATGTGGGGCCTCTGCATTGAGGACCGTGCTGGCCTGAGACAATGTATATGTACCTTTTTCCATCGGTGGCCATGCCTAAATGGGAGTGTGCCATTTCTTTTGGGGCACCGAATCTCCCACACCATGTGTCGTCGGTGAAGTTGTAAATGTCGACGTGCGAATGTACCTAATCGCGGCATATACAATAATTGTTTCAGATCTAACACTGCGCAATTCTCGACGAGGTGTGGAAGGAAGGGGAAATAGCTTACGTAGTCGAGCGTGCCGTATCCATTGAAAACGTATAGAAGATTCTTGATCTGAACGGCGAAACCGTCCAGCCTTGGCACAGGGGCTGTTGGCATCTGCTCCCATTCAAGTTGTGGAGCTGGCAAATCGGCAAATGTAGCTGATAGAACTCTTGATTGGTGACTCTTGTTCAGTAATTTATCATCATTTTCGCTAACCTGCAATATCAAATCACTGAATTGAAAAATCCCCACCAAACGCATAAAATTCATGAAAAAATCCGATTAACGGTCTTCCATGTTCCAATCAATCAGAATTAGCTCAATGACTAGACGCACCAGCGAAAACCTAAATAAAGTTGCAATGCTGGAGAAATACGCTACAGTCTACACCTACCTTCTCTATTTTCGAGCCACTTTTGGGTTTCGGCGGATCAAACGTACGATGTTTCTGAAGAACCGAGCTCGACGAACTCAACGAAGCTGAAAACGACGACGACGAAGCCCAGAGATAATTAAACGTCAAACCGATCGCTAGAAGAGATGCGAGCGACAGAACGATGGCGGGCTTGGCGACACTGTGCTTGGCAGGTCTTGGCATGCTTGCTTGCAGAATTGGGTTAAGAGTATACAGATACAGAACTGAATTTATATCGCGGAAAGAAGTCATAAATCTTTACGCGCGGAAAAGCGTGGGCGCTAGTGGTTTTGATCGGCTTCTGTTTTTCTTCCCATGTATGTAAATATATGTAATGATGTAATAACACTTTATGTAGCAAAACTTATAAAGTGTTCTTACCATACAGCGTTTATAAGAGTGAGACGACTCTCTCTCTCTCTCTCTCTCTTTCTACACGTGTCAGTTAGAGAAAGGGGGCAAAAGCAATAAAAAAACAATAAAGACAAAATCGAGACCACGCGAGCAAAAACGCGCACGGAAGCGCGTCGACGATTGGATGTCATCGGGAAGCTTCGTCCATCCCCATCGGCACTTCAGATTTGGGGCTTTCTGGCTAGTTTTATGCGATTTATATTGCTAGGGTTTTACTACAGCGGTGTTTGCTTGCCGTCAGAATATTTCGTTTTCTTTTTCACTTATCATACTTGTTTCCAGCTGGGTCATTTTAGGTTCTTAGATCTAGGGTTTCGGCTGCTCTGAAGCCACAAAAAATAAAGGGTGATAGCTTGTGTATTCGTTAGAATTCTGTTGTTGAGAAGGATTGTTGCTGCTGGATCGGTACCCGTAGTAGTCGATATCTTGGATTTGGTCCGATACTGAGGTAATGAAACATAGCCTTTTCTTCTTTCTTTCCCAATTTTTAGTTCAGGAGAACAAAGAGCGAATTTTTGGCTCTTTGGATAGAATAATTTACTAATAAATAAGTTTTGCTGGACGAAATGCGTGCGAACTCTGAGTTGTTTACTTCAACAATATTGGATAGCCAAACTCGTTCACAAGTCCGTGGTGTAGTGCTCTGAAATAGAGGGAGAATCCGAATGATGGCTAAGAAGGACAGATTTCATCCTGGTTTTCGGCTAGTTTTGAGCCGCATAATGAATCTGAAGGATCGGATAGTTCGGGCCATCTTGATTCTACGGATGATACTGTAGCTCCCATGAGAAAATATGCTGATTTGAACTCTACCTCAAAGGGGTTTTCTGTACCAATACAGACTATACCGTTATCGAAATTATCCCCATTTGAGAGGAAGAACTTAGCCCTTCAGTGGAGATCGGAGCTTGACCTGATTAAGGTTTTGCAGAATAAAATTGAGTCACAGAAGAGAATATCCGTAAATGCGGTTGCAATGTCGTCATCTAATGATGTGTCCAGTCGACCGGTTGCAAAGAAAAAAGGTACGCAGTTTGGTGGTGTAAGAAAACCCTCTGATCTTGGTTCTGCCCCTGGGAAAAAAGGGTCCGGTCCTAATCGAGATACGGCAGGAAAGATCGAGCCTGTTTCAAATATGGGCTTACTGAAGCAGTGCCAGAGTTTGTTGAAGAAGCTAATGTCACATCAGTATGCTTGGGTGTTTAAGGACCCAGTTGATGTTGTGAAACTTATGATTCCTGATTATTTTGATATCATTAAGACCCCAATGGACCTCGGAACCGTAAGGAAAAATCTTGCAGCAGGAAAGTATGTCACTCCCATGGAGTTTTCAGCTGATGTTAGACTTACTTTTACAAATGCGAAGACCTATAACTCACCTGGTACTGATGTCCATATCATGGCCGAGACAATGAGTCAATTCTTCGAGTTGAACTTCAAAGCCATTGAGAAGAAACTTTTAGTGAATCTTCCTGAATCAAAACCTGAAGAATCAGTGAACCTCCGTGGAACTGAAACCGCGAAACCAATTGCCCAGCTGCAGAAGAGGAAGCTTAGTCCAACATTGCTAGAAGCAAAACAAGAACCAGCCAAACGAAGGATGACTGAGGAAGAAAAACATAAGCTGAGCAGTGAACTGGAAGATCTCATGGGTGACCTTCCGGAAACTCTAATAAACTTTCTAAGGACTCACTGCTCAAATGGAGGTGATTGTGCTGATGACGAGATTGAAATTGATATTGATATACTCAGTGATGATGTCCTATTGACCTTACGGAAGCTTCTCAATGCTCATTTGCAAGAGAAGAAAAAGAACCTCAAGCCTGAAGCTTGTGAGATAGAGGTAACTAGTTCTTTCGGCGTTCTTAGTATTCTGTATGGTGCACATCTTCTACAATGCAGCATAGCTAGTTATTCACTCTCTGAAGTCGGTTCTTTTCTGACATAAGACTGAATGTGTTTGTTATTTTTGTCTCAGCTGCCGAATTCTGGGTTTAGCAATTCTTCTTTCCAAGTTTACAGAGGTATATTTGATGCTCATATATCATGGTGGTTGCGGGATCCAACTTTGTTTTTGGTTTTCTAACGATATATTAGGAAATGATGACGTTGATGAATATGTTGATATTGGAGAAAATGAAGTTCCTGTTACTAGCTATCTTCCACATGGGATTCATAAGGACCATGGTGGAAAGGCGGAAGAACGCACTGAAGCAGGTACATCTGGATGTTAGTTCCAGTTAAAAATGTCTGGATTTAAACATTGGATTCTACTTGATTGTGAACGATATTTGGCCGCTGTTTTTACTTGAAAAAATCATCTTGTTTGGAGTTTTCAGTTTACGTCTACTGAAGTGATATTCCCTTGATTGTATGATACTTTATTGGTGATGATGATACAACTTTACCAAGCGGTTTTTCGCTGTTGCAGGTCCTGACTTTGATAGAGGATCTGAGTGCTCAAAAAATTCTTCAGATATTAAACAAGTACAATTGACTTGCTTTCTCTCAGCATACCTATTCTGCTCACTTTTTGCTTTTTATTTATAGTGTTTTTTCAGTCCTGATTATTAATATTTCATGTTATTTTTCAGGTAGATGGTGGTCAGATTATAGATTCGAATGTGAAAGCTAAAACTGATGATATAATTGATGAGCATGGTAAGAACTCAGTATGTTAATCTTTTCGCTTAGTGATGATTCAAAGCATGAAAAAAAGTTCTTCCATCAACATATGATTATGGCCATTTATTCATATGATCGGGTATGATCCACTTTCTATTTCCGCGACAAGGTGGGCTGAACCTTTTTGAAGAAGATTCGAAATTGAAGCCATGCCCCATTGATACAGATAGTCAACTGGACGGTATGATTCACTGATAACTAATCCCTACCTCAAGTGTTTCTTCGTCCTTACAAAATCGTTGTTCGTTTACAATAGGAGATACAGCACTTGCTGACAGTCAGGTCTCTCCAGATAAGAGGTACAGGGCTGCTTTCTTAAAGAAAAAGTACCTTGACACAATCTTAAAAGCCCGAGAAAAGACACTAGTTCAGGTTTGTTGCCCGAGTTCCCAAAGTCTCCTTAATCTGAGATGGGATGCAGTGTTCTGTAACTGATATTTCTTCTCAATGAGAAAACTATTAGGATGATAAAGGAGATCCCGACAAAGTTCGACGCGAGCGAGAAGAACTCGAGATGCAGAAAAAGAGAGGTTTATCAAAAATCTCCCACTAATAATCTTGCATTTAAAGAACAAGGGTTTGACAGTTTAAGATCTGCTTTTCTTCAGAGAAGGCTAGGTTGCTAGCTGAAGCTAGAGCTGCAGAAGAGGCACGAAAGCGAGCGAAGCTGAAGCTGCGGCCGAAGCCAAGAAGAAGAGAGACCTCGAGAGAGAAGCAGCCCGAGAAGCACTCCTTAAGGTTTGGTTGGTTTAATCACAAAACTTTCACTTTTCCTGCGATCATTGATGATAATGCCGCCGTAACACTCAGTCACTCACTCCTCTTTTCTGATTCTCATAACACATAGATGGAGAAAACAGTTGAGATCGAAAACCACAGTTTCTTGAGGATCTCGAGATAATGGGTGCTGTTCCCACAGAGCAGCTACCGAGTTCTGTAGAAGAAACGAGCCCACAGCAGTCGCTCGATAGGTTTGGTAGCTTCAAGTTTGGTGGCAGCAATCCCTTGGAACAGCTCGGCCTGTACATGAAAGCAGACGACGATGAAGACGATGTCGAGCCACCTAACGAGATCCCTTCTATTGATGTAGAGGAGGGAGAGATCGATTAGTCGTTTCAACTTTTTCTCTTTGTTTCGTCGTGCTAATCAATCCATATAAAAGAAACAGAAAGGGTTGGGTCATTTACAGTGTATTCTTGTGTTAATACAATCTCTGTGATCACTATGCTGTATTGAAATGCTGCGACTGCTTCTTTCTTGTGCTTTGAGGCTTTGTAAGATTTATGATGTTTCTTGGTTTCTACCTTTCTATGAGAAGAGACTAGATTGTATGCTGATATCGCTGTTGTTGGCGCCGTTTTATGATTTCAATAATTGCCGTAGAGATTATACGCATTAAATATTGAAGAAAATAAAACGTTGTCCCTTCAAATCAATTTTTTTTTGTTTTATTATTGCTCTTCGAGAAGTACGAAGCTGCAGTAGATAGAACGACCACCAAATTTTACCCAAGGTCAAGGAAAGTTTTGTTGTGTGTATAGTAAATATATATATATATATATAAATGTATGTATATATATAAATGTATGTATGTATTTATTACATAGACGACGCATCTACTAATCAGAGAGAGGTTCTCTTCATCTCTGATACTGATTCAGCTCCCAACGACGTCGTCCGAACCATGTTCTCACCATTAGTGCTCTCCGCCCCAGCCCCACCTCTTCTTCTCTTCTTCGCGGGCTTCGCCGCCGTATACCTCGCCGCCTACTTCGCAGTATTCCGTTCGTGGGCCGCGCACCTCCGGCCGGAGGCGGCCAGCTGCGCGATCTCGCTCTTCCACGGAACGCCTGTCGCAATCCTCGCCGCGTACACAGTCGCCGCCGACGGCCAATTTCCCAATTTCAATTCCGCCAACACGCCGCCGCAGAACCTCGTGCTCGACTACAGCGTCGCCTACTTCCTCACCGATCTGCTCCACTACCTCGTCTTCTACCCGTCGGACCTCGTCTTCATCGGCCACCACCTCGTCACGCTCTTCGTGTTCCTGACGTGTCGGTTCATGGTCCTCCGAGGGGCGTACGCCGTGCTTGTGCTTCTGATCTTGGCCGAGGTGACGAGCCTTTGTCAGAACGTGTGGACGTTGGCTAGGGCGAGGAGGGGGATTCGGCGGCTGCGAGGAGGGTTTATGAAGCTCTATGCGTGCCCTTTTACACGGTGTACAGCGTAGTTAGGGGATTTCTGGGGCCGTGGTTTGTGTGGAAGATGGTGAGCTTCTATTGGGCGGAGAGCGGTGGGGCTATGCAGGTGCCGAGCTGGGCTTGGGTGTCTTGGGTGGCGGTGGTGGTGACGGCGATTGCAGTTAGTTGGGCTTGGATTTCAAATCTATGGGTTGAGCTGTATAGGGAAAGGAAGGAGAAGCTCGATGCTAAACTTAGATGACAGAAGATGATTCTGAGAAGAGTATGAGGAGATGGAGAGCAAGGTCAGATATTCTTTCCCCCTCAGAAAAACATAGATTTCTTTCTGAAGATTGTATCTTTCTTGTGGAATATATATATTTATGAAGAAAGCGTTGTGTCGGTACTATGGGATGCCCCTACACTATAATTTAAATGGATGTTTACCTTGCTTCTTGGCTTCTATATGAATTGAAAGTCTGTTGTCGATTGCATCCGCGTTTCTGTCTGCGTTTTGCTTGCCTGTAAGTGGATACTGCTTCGGTCTTCATGATGTCATTCTTACGTTGAGTTTGATATAAGAAATTACGAGGAACCAACTTTGCAATGGAAACATCAACCTTATAGTCTTTGCTTGCATTATAATCTGCCTTGGGTTCTATGGTCGTCGTTAGGATGCCAAGAATGTGTGCTGTGATCTTGCGTGCATGGCCTAAACTAATTAATGCTAAAGAAAGGAAATTATAGTAGCTAGGGGATGAGATTCCTCCTTGAGATGAAGTAAGGCTGATCTTGATTCTTTTAGCTACATTGAGGGTTATATGCTGTGATTCTTGGATGCAATTTGTTCCAAATGTTCTTGTTATTACCATCTGAGTTCAGACATGGTGCATCATAAGGAAGACCAAGAACACCATCACCAACCACTGAGAATCTGAGTTTCCAAGAATGTCAACCTTATTAGTTAATGCTGCATACAACCACCAATCATTGAACATGTTGTGCATAATTGCATTGCATATGATACCTAATTAGTAGTCACAGAACCAAATAATTTGGAAAATTAATATGTATAATCCAGCATCATCAGCTGTAACATTGATTGGAAGCTAAGTAGTAACAGCTAGCCTATATGCATTCTATTGCGCATTTGAGCCATTCACATGTGTTCACCTCCTAAGTGGTCCTTGTAATGTCTTCTTTATATCCAACCTACGCAATTTTTAGCATTAACTACACCCATATGGAGGGGCTCAAAAGATTATTTAAAACATAAGTTGCTGTTTTTTAATATTATTTGCAGGAGAGGTTCCATGGCATTAAGAAAACTCAGAAATATATCAATTGCAGAACTGACTAATGACGATGGTAGTAGTATGGAACATAAAACATTACAGGGAAATGGATTCGTTGCAACAATAACATGAATAGAAAGAAAGCGGAGTTAAAAAATCTACAAGTCACAACAGACCAGAATCTGAAAAAATAGCCTCAAGATCACAACATATGCATACATACGAGTAAAAAGAGCGAAAAAGATCGAACATCAATGTCACTGTAGTACCAATTTTCCAATGGTCGGTGGCATGTACCTCAGACGCTATAGAATCGTTCAGTTCTTGTCTTGGAAGTTGGAACCATCATAGGAGATAAATAATCATCCATTCTCAGACGTTTTAGGCGAGAATCTCAGGGTAGAAAAGTCGAACAAAAGCACGTTGTTTCTTTTTATGGTCTCAGCCAGACAATGAAGTGTGGGGGAGAGGAACAAGAACAGCTTCGTTACTCACACCTCTCTTTGCAGCTATCTCCTCCAAACGCCTCCACTTTGCTTCGCTTTTCGCCTTTGTTTCTTCTTCTTTGGCCTCGTCATCTTGAAATTTTGCAGGCAATCTTCGTAAAGCTCAGGGTCCAAGTCAGAATAGATTTTGCGTACGTTGAGTGTTAAGCTCTGCACAGCTTGGTTCCAGTGACCCTTTGCATTCCTCTCAAGGGCCGGGAAGATGATTGGCAGTATGACTCTGCGGTTTTGTTTGCAGAGGTTTTCTATGTGATCGTTGTTCCATAAAAAGAGTGCCCTTTCAGCAACCTGTTAAAAAAAAGGATCAGAATAATACGCTCGAATATTCCTGAAGAGGTCACAAGCAACACCGTAAATTGAAGTCACCGACCTGAAAATGGGAACTGTTTAGACAGCGAGCGATCTGGCGAAACAAAGGAACCATGCATCGCTGGAACTCGGGGCGCCTGAGTAGCTTCTAATACTTCCTCTAGCTCACCTAAGAACATGCCCTCCTTCGAACTGTTTGTAACGGGCAATACTTGAGCAGACCCCTTATGACAGTATCGGCAAGTTTGCAGTCTTTCTCTACAACTGAGTGATGCAATAAGATAGCTGCTGATGGTACATGGGCAGGCACTTCGGTTTGTGAAGTGGGATCAGAGCCCTAACCAGAAAAAGCTTGTGCTCTTCCTTCAAGGGCAATGCAAATCCGTTTATAATGCTTCCCAAGATCTCTAAGAGCTCTGCTATCCCATTGTGCTTCTCTGTTTCGAAGATAAATTGGTAGAAGATGTTGTTGATTGCTTTCCTAATGAAAGGGCGATGCACCATGAATTTCCCATATATGCGGTGTAGGACAGTCTTCAAGTAGTCCCTTTCTCTGGGATCTTCAGAATCGAAGAGATCCAATAACCTCAGAACAAAAGCATGATCGATGTACCGCTTTGCCATCTTTGCATCTGTCTCGGGCGAAGCCACGAATCTGAGGAAGAATTCATATACGATTTGCAGATGAGGCCAAGAAGGATCCATCAAGGGTTCTTCTTCTTCAGCATCGAGGCCTTCTACAGCCTTGTTCTCACGAGGCTGAGTAGAGAGTGGACGGAAAGGTTTATTGACACCATTCTTACAAGTTCTTGCATGACAGTCTCACTGAATTTCCCATTTGCTGAGGCAACGTAGTCGACGAGGTCGACCAATGTCTGTCTTTTGATTTCTTTTTCTTTGGATTCTTGGAGGGGTCAGTGAAATCGAATACCACTGAGCACAAAACCAACTTCCTTATGAGCAAGGTTTTGCTTTTCAGAATTGGGAACGTCTTTGAAATTAGGAAGTGCCTCGAATGAATGAAGCATCGTAGCGTTCCCATTAGCATCTTCAACGCTGGCACCATAGCTTTGACCAGAATTTGAAGCTAAACTCGGGTTCCCAGACCTTGAAACTCCTGCGAAATTACTTCTAAAAGCAGCCGAGACATTTGAAGAAAATGAAGAGCTTCCTCCATCGCGATTCTCCGTTCCCTTGCCCTGCTTACGAGGAATCTTATTGAGGATGTTCTTTATCATCCCTTACTTCAACAGTCTTTAAGACAAGGGAACTTGATTTTAGACTAAACAGAGATGTCAGACATCAAGTTGAGGATTAGTTCCGATCCTCGGAGACTATTTCCAGCACCATAACATCTGTGTCGCGCTATTCGAACTCTTCCGTGGAGAATCAATGGTCATCTGCAACAGGTTGAGGATAGATAGATAGATATACAAGACTCAACTTGAACGAGGAAGGAAAAGAAAACAACATAACATCACAGTTCATTTTAGAAGTTGGACCCAGCTTGAATGCATCAATCAGCTCATTTATCATGATAAAATCTCCTTTTCGAGAAGACAAAAGCCGTGCAATCAACTTCTCTTGAACAATCAGAATCAAACTTTGATCAGATTTTACCATAATTTGTCGACCAAGAGCAGAGATCGACGACTAAACATAAAAACTAAAGAAAAATTTACTTGAATGAGCACCACTACATGGATATGCAAAACATGTAAGGGATAAAAAAAAAGAACGATTCGCAAGTCTTGCCTGAAGCTCGCAGCTTTATCCAAAAATCAGCAGAGATTTGATCCTTTTTCAGATAGATCAGAGGCTATAGCAGATCTGGGCGGTGATCTCAAAAACCCAGCTAGCGTTGTAGGTCAGGGAATCAAATCATCAAACACCTAATAGGATAAGCAGTGCAACAAAAGGGTCCAAGCTTAAGATGGAAAAAGTGCGAAACTTGTGGGTCATCAATGCATAATGCCTTGCGTAGGTGCTTTGCTATCGATTGTTAGCAAACTAAAGCGCGAGAAAAAAGAAGGAAAAAAAAAGGTGAAGGAGCTGAAAAAGATCGGATTTTTATGTGGGTTGAGGAGAGAGAGAGAGAGAGAGAGGAATGAGCTGGCGTTGAAAATAATAGCAACCTAAAAGATGTTGAATTTGGCGTAAATAAAATATACTGGGAAATTGAAATCGTCTTAACAAAGATTGCTCGAAGATAACAAATGGATAACTAACATTTAGCTCTTACAATATTAAATTGTACGAGATTGATAGCCATGAGTTCATGATAGGTTGAGTTATGGTTGACAAGATATCACTCAGTATCAATCAACAACAAATTGCTTTTATAAACAAAAAAATAAGTAACCTGTAAACAATAGTTTGATGATTTCTTAAGAAGGCTAACATCAATAATTCACATGATTAAAATGCAATCTATAGGCCTATGACAATCAATAGTTTTAAGCATAAGGAAAACAAAATCGAACATGAAGAATCC
>JAPQWV010001065.1:0-130862 GCA_027422505.1 Craterostigma plantagineum
AAAGAAACGAAGAACTAATAGAAGAGTTTTCCCAAGGACGAGGACTATGAAAGTTGTTAAGAAATGGCGGATGCTATGCTTAGGAAGCTAACAAGTATTGGGATAAATTCTTTGGGATCATGGTTATTGGTTGTGTTTTAGATCCAAGATATAAATGGATTGTGTGCGTTACTACTTTGAGAAAATATATGGTGATGATGCGGAAAATGAAGTTGACAAGGTTACCAACTTGCTTACCGAAATTTTGGGTGAATATAAAAAAAAAGTGAGGCAAGTGATGAAGTTGGCGGTTCTAAGTAGTGGCGAAAGGCTCTCGTAAGCGGGCAACACCTCTTGCGGATGGTGGCGAAGAGGACGGGTTTGCTAGATCAAAGAGGAGAAAAGTGAGACACTTTAATAGTATTCGAAGTGAGTTAGAGACCTATTGGAAGATGATATTTTTGATGAGAATAAAGATTTTGACATCCTTCAGTTTTGGAAAGTGAATATCAAATATCCAACTCTTCGAAAAATTGCAATGGATGTGCTTGCTATTCCCGTGTCTACGGTGGCTTCTGAGAGTGCGTTTAGCATGGGCGGGAGAGTTGTTACCCCTCATCGTTCGAGGCTTCATGCAAAAACTGTGGAAGCTTTGATGTGCTTGCAAAGTTGGATGACGGATGACCTCAAAGGTATTGCCTTTTTGTAGTTTTGTTAAAAAAAAAGCATTTATGAATATGCATTCGATTATCATATATGTTTATATGTTGTGAATTTGTGTGAATTATGTAGGAACCATCATGGAGGATACATTTGCGCTTGGCTCGATTATTGAGGACTTGGATGGAGATGAGCATGAAGTTGATGAAGTTGAGATACTTGATATGGTATGTCTATAATTTCAGAAAATTTTTAAATTTACTTTAATTTTAGCATTCTTTCAATGGTTTTGTTTAAATTTAAGGATCTTGATGATGTGCAATCCTCTCACTTCGAAGATGATATTTGAAGATTCGACTTGGATTCGGAGCATGAATTTTCTACTTAGATTTTCCTTCTTTCTACATTTTCTTATGAGATATTGATTTAATCAAGAATGTTGTTGGATCTATTCTAATGTGTGATTTCTATTGACAGTTTGATCGGATTCTGAAATGAACTAATGTTGTTTTTAGAGTATTAAAGATCCATTTTATGCCCATTTAAGACCCGTTTACCCTTTAATTTAATGGATTTGGATCTATACCCAATTATTGTTACCCGTTAAATAAATGGGTATGTCCATACCCATTTATTTAATTGGTTTGGATATGGGTCTAGATGGGTATAACCATACCCTACCCATTGGTCTCATCGTAAACTGAACTTTTTTTCATTCTAGTTTTTTTCTTGTAATTTTTCATAAAGTTCAACGGCACAGCTCAGATTCTCCTCCTCCTCATTTCACCTTTGAGTTGAGAACAAAATCTAGGTGAAATTACACTAGCATTTAACTCCAACAACAAAATCGAACAGAAAGTGAAATCTTAGATGAAAAAAAAATAAAACACACAAAAAGCACACGAATCATTTGTCGTCGGCGAGGCCGAAGTGTTCGTCGAGGGTACGCTTATTCACTCGCCCGAACCCCTTCGCAACTTCGGCCATTTCCTTGAGCTTTGCGACTTCGTCCTTTATACGACTCACCCTATTTAATACGCAGTCGAGCAAAGAATCAGCGTCATCGGGCGAAGTATTCCTCGTTAGGTTAGTTCTGTCCCTATCGAGCTGTTGATAAAGGTTGAGGACATAGCTTTTCTGCGCAGAGAACTTTTTAGACGCGAGCTTATACTCCGTTTCTTGCGACTTTTTTAAAGCTTCTAGAACGGCGTCGACCTCTTCCTCGAGTTTATGGATTCGACTCCCGGGTCGAATTTCGAAGATAGCTTAGGCGATTCGATTTCGCAGTGTCTCGAAGCCTCGTTTCGTGGATTTTCTCGCAGTGTTTGCGCACGGCGGGAGATCTGCGCGGTTATATTATGCTGAGTAGTCGTAAAACGTAAAAAGTAAGTCTGAGAGTAGAATATGCGCCGAACGAAAGGATCACCAGAAACTGCAGATGACAGTTCTTCGTTCTTCAGAAGATCCTTGAGGCTGTCTCCGTTTTTGAGCTGATTAAGCATCAGATGATCGATCGAGTCACAATCGGGTGTTTGAAAAGAAAAATTGAGAAACAGAAAAATAAATTGCTCTACAGCGCGTTCATTAAACTCTTTCAATAGGGTACCTTGCCATGGCCAATTCGATCTGATGCGACAAGACCTTCCCTCGTATTCTTTTTGACCCGCGAACAAGACATGAGCAAACTGAAGAATCTTCTCAATCTCGCTGCGAGAATCAATGGATGCGCAATTTTGCAGAACGTTTGTAACGTGCGGAATTAGGTCCGTTCTTGAATCACATCTACGGCAGTAGTATTCAGTGTTCAAACCAATGGTCCCACCGAGCGTTCCAGCCATATAAGCGCGTAAGGCGCATTCAATATGGCTCATATGTCCACAGGTATAGCCATCGACGTTAGCTTCGCATTTATATAACTGAAGCCACCAAAGCTTACCTCGATCTTCTCGCAGCATAGAATGCAGCAACAATCTCTGCAAAAAGTAGGCTCGCTGCAGCAGATATCGCATAGCATCGTATCTTGAATGGACATCTTTTCAGCATTTAAGCTGCTGCACAATTTATTACCAGCCTTGCAACGAAGCTCTTTGTTAGGCGCATCAGATTCAGGTTTTTCTGCGGTATCTACTGGACCCTTCAACAGCTTCAAATCGCCTGTAAACATCATATATTACGCGGTGCGCAATTTAATAATGTTTAATTTGCTTCCTAGTTCCAACTAACCACGCCTAGAAAGAAATGATGAAGAGACTCACTTCCCAAATGCCATCAAAGTAAATTTTAACCATTAAGAGTTTAAGAACATTTTACTGGAGATTGAAACAGAAATAGAAATGACGCCATACCCTTTTTAACTTGACGAGATGGAACTTTCCAGCTAAATGAAGCAAAAAAGGCCTCTATGTCGGCGTTTGGGTAGTTTGCGCGGACAAAATGCTCCAGCGACAGCTTGCTGGCATACTTTGTGGCAAATCCAGGGCGACATAAGTGGCTTGGAGGAGATATGTATCTGTCCACATAGTACCCCGATAACGCTGTTCTCTTTCCAACTTTCCACCTCCAATTGTCGCCAGGATTTGGCCAATTTTCAGGTGCATAAGGTCGGCCTTCACCTGACTTGTTAGCAGAGACTGGGTACAACTTTAGCTCGTTTTCACACAGCCCACTTGAGCTTTCTTCATTTTGTGTTGGATTGTCGATATTCATCAGGATATTTTGTGCCTCGCTGGTCATTTAAACTCTGCAAAATGAGTAAAAAAAATAGAAAATTCTTCAAATGGGTAAGTTAAAATTTAAGATGAGAAATCAATGCCGCGCGATCAGAAAGACTGGAAGAGGTCGAGAGGTTAAACCTTCAAGACTACCCAAAAAAGCATTCCATATCATGGATTCAAAATAAATCAGTTCTGCTAACGACGAGGCGGGCGCTGGGAATGGGAATACAGTGCAAGTCTTTAAACCATTGTCATAGAATTGAATATCGACATGATTGAACTCCGTATATTCTTAAATGATGCACATTTTCTGTCCTATAGAATTCATATATAATTTTGTACTAGAAATACTGAATCAAAGGCTAGCCAAACTAACGCCTTTTATAAATCCAAATTGATACGAGGTAGAAGAGGTGAAAACATGTAAAGCTTACAAATTAATCAGAGAAACACCAAAATGACAAATAGTATCAGATAAACACCAAAACCACACAAAAATATCAGATAAAAACCAAACTCGACTATCCAAAACCACCTGTGCATCATAGATGTCCATAAAAAACATTAGATCGATATCACGCGGAATCTATTTCACATATAGGATTTCAATTGATGACAACTTCTGAAAAATTGATACATATAGAACGTAACTAACCCATTCGTCGTTGAATGAATAACAGAAGGTTTTGAGCTTCCACCTAACCCGGTTTTCAAGGAATCTTGATTCAATACTCAGATTACTGCTTTCATTCAATCACCATTTTCCGAGGAATGAGAAAAATTGACAGTCAAAACAGCCGACAGATATTCAACATCAAAGAAAGAAACTAAAGGTTACGAATAAGAGTTAGATTGAGAATTTGGTTAGAACTTACAAGTAATTTATGCCGATCAGAAACCCTACATAATAAGCAAGGCCGTCAAAACCCCTACACAAGACGAATTGGTTTCCACGTCCCAGCGACAGAAAATGTAAATAGTAGTACTGTGAATTGTGATTATGGATCAGCTCCTCTAAAATGGGTAGGGTGTGCAATGACTTTAAAAATGGATAATTACGTGTCATACCCCAAACATGTTTTAAAATATCCCGTCACAAAAAACTATTGTTTAAAGAACCTTAACATTTATAAAATTTGGAGATGAGGACCTAGATTTCACAAGTGTTATAAAGTGTATATGAACTGGTATCGATGATCGTTTTCAGAACAATGAATTGGTAATGCTTAACAATGAAGTATACTGGAAAAACATTGAAGTGGTACTGCAGAACAATGAAACGGTAGTACAGAATAATGAAGTGGTACAAAAGAGTAATGAAGTGGTACTGCAGAAATCGGGTCCTTAAAACTATGAATTTTCTGACAGGGGCCTGAAACCCAAGTTTAAACTACGAAGGGGTCTAAATTGTAAAAGCCCTTTAAAAAACCGCGCCACACTGCACCGTACACGACAATTAACCGTCCAAACCATGGTGTAATTTTATGTAAGAAACCGCACTGTAATAATGGTTCGCTGTGAATTTTTGCTACAAACCGCACCGAACCAAACCGCCTACTGGTGCATTAATAATTTTTTCATACAATTATATCTAATTTTTATTTTATGCTAATTATATATTTACTAGTTAGTATATATAACTCCATTTTTTATTAATAAATAATATTTTAGTAATGAAAACCCAAATATATTAGGGTTAAAATAGGTACAGCTCAAATACTTAATAAAAAATCGAGTCTATTTATATTTCGAAGTTCAAATAAGCTAATAAGTTACGATTTAATATTTTTCCAATATTTTGGTTCTAATGAGTAGTATGCTTGTTGATTTTTGTTTTGCTTTTTAAGTAATGAACGTATTATTCAATAAACTATAATATTTTATTTCAATAAGTTAAAATTTATTTTTTTAAAAATTGCAGATTGCGGTTTGGTGTGGAGTTCGCCAAAAACCGTCCAAAACCTCACCACGCACACCCCTAAGACTATCTTTATCAATGACGTCGACAACCGGTCATGATAATAAACTATTATTTTCTCTCTCCTCCACATCCACAACCTACACCACAATCCAACCTAATAAATTTCAACTTTATCGACAACCCAACACAACCCATAATATTATACTCCCTCCGTCCCATACCGTTTTGGATATTTTACTATGCCGGGCGTCCCAAACCGTTTTGAACATTTTCTTTTATAGCAAAAAACTACCACAAACAATCAATATAATACTATTAAATATTCTAAAAGACGTGTCGAAATATACACTTTTTCACCTTTTAATGGTACTATATTATTAAAATATTCAATTTCTTAAAAAACCGTACCATATCCCAAATGTCCAAAATCGTTTGGGACGGAGGTAGTATTTTATATTATTTTAAGTCGTATTTAAATGTTTGAAAATAGATTACATTATATAATATAAAATTTAGATACTTTGGCCATTGGAGAAAAAATGATATGAATTATGATAGCTTATAGAATGTGATAGAGAAATAGATAATTTGAAATTGTGATTCAAATGTATCAATATTAAATCTCTATTTGTAGAGAAATAAATTTTAAAAAGTATAATTAAAATGTATCATAAAAATTCATAAAAGCATATATAACAGTTTATTGAAAACTGTGCACAAACCGATTGTGATCCAATTTGGTACACCAACCGGTTGTGGCTTGGATCACAACCGGTTGTGGGAACTATTACATTTTTTTGGTTTATTTTGATTGATTATACTCCACAACCGGTTTTGAGGTCATCAATAAAGATAGTCTAAATATAGGTTAACTGATATTACAACTCAGCCCTCAGTTCTAAGTTTTATTCATTTTTAGACCCTAAAGTTTTAGAACAATCCTGTTAGATATTGGCCCAATCACCCAATCAAGAAGCCATAAACTGCGAAAATAGAAATCTTTCCAGTAAAGAATATTAAAGATTGGAAGTTCTATCCCATGTTTGTCTGATTCCAATTTTCAAAGTTGTTTCATTTATTTCTGTGACACCTTTGACGGATTCTCCAATCAGTGAACTCAATTGCAAATGTAAAAGAAGTTTCAATAACATCTATTTTTTTTCAATTAGGTCCCAGATTTTACGTTGGAGTACATATACACCTTTCATCTTCTCCAATTCAAACTCCCCCCACAAAATGCCTCAAACACCATCACCAAGCACCTGAGTATGAACTCTATTCAAATTCAAGCCATATATAATCATAGCAAGTTTCTATCCATCTGTAATAAGTAAGCTTCACCACTACTTACTGTCCAAATCAAGAACCTCTAAAACAATCAAGCACCATACCATTTCTTCAGGTGTTTCAAGAACATGGCTAGGCTGCTGTTGAACAGTTAGTAGCGCTAATCATCTTCCTCGACTTTGCTTTTCGTACCATTGCCTTCAGCGTGACACTTGTCAGCTTCCCTGACACGGCCACTGGCGTTCTCAGAAGATGCATTATCATGCGTTTCACCATGGATGGAAGGAGAAGGTATCAAACCAGTCGACGATAATGGTGATTCTTTTTGCACATTTTGCATTGCCATCTTCGACGCGCCGTCTTCTTTGGCCGATAATTTTTCGGGATCAGAAGGTTCGCCATCCATCTTAGCAGCTTCAGTATCTGTTTCTTGAACTGAAACAGGGGAGTGCGATTGCTCTTTCGTTGCTTCAGAATCTTCTTTCGCGGCTGCAATTTCGACAGAATAACGAATTAAAAAGGAAAGAAATTATTACTATTCGTAATAATAAGATCGAAGGATTGCGCAAAACGCTAACCCTCGGGACTTTTTGGCTCAGCTAACTGCTTCTGCAGCATATCCGTGTCGGGAAAAAACAGCAAGTTAAGAGATTTTAGTTCTCTTGATGTGCATCGCCGAGTTCACAGAAGCCAAAGCCATCCATCCACGTGCTAGTGTGTTCAGCTATGGCGGGAACAATCAACTGAGCAACTTTTACAGAACGAAGCTCCTGGGAATTAATAGCAAATGAAATAATTAAAATATAATCCGACTTGATTCGTGTTAGAAAAAATGGCGCAGATAAATGTAGCAAGTCGCATAATCATCTTACAGATTCGATTGCGGACAAAAAGCGCAAGCACATTCCTTGACGCCTGTATTTATCGCGCGTACCGATAAATGGAATCTCGGCGAGCACTGTCCCATGGATCCTTAAGTAAAGAAAAAGACAAAAAGGAAAAAAAACAGTAATTATTCGCGCAAGTCTAAGGGAGGTAACGAAATTATGAAGAACATTCTCATTACCTAATCGATGCAGCACATACTATTTCATCGCCACGTTCCAAAACAGCCGTGTAGAATCTACCAAAATCTAGGCGGTTGAAATTCGACCTACATGATTACAATACAACAAACATACCATTGGTCATCTGTTCTACAGAAAATAATAAAGATGAAGGAAAACGACCAAGTTATTGACGACTAAGTTTAAATGGATTACCCGCAGTTATAAACAACGGTTTCTATAATATTTATCCCACCCCTTCGGTCAATGATGGGGAGAAAACACTCATCCATCACAGATAGCGCGACGGCCAGCTTTGAGTTGCATTCAACTCTGTTAGTGAATCCCTGGACAGAAGTATCAGACACATCTGTCCTTTGAAGAAGAGACCACGAGTATCCCACCTCTAGTTCATGTTTAACTCCAATGATCTTCTGAAAATGATCATAGAGCTGCAGAAATAAAGAAGAGAATGTTTTTGTTAGACTTAGTAACATATTCATGTCATAAAATTAGGCGCATCATATGTTAGTTTCTCGCAAAATCAACTCCACGACTAAACACAATAGGTGATCCTTATTCGATAAAGCACTAAGCTTTTTGCCCGATCGATATTTTCTGAACGTTCATGAATGTGGCATCGAGAAGGCTTATAGAAACACAACACAGAGTAGCAAAAGTAACATTTTGCGCATAAAATGAGCAAAGCATATTAATGATTAATACCTTCTGGCATGTCAGTTCACAAAAGGTTGCACTCGTAGGTTTCTCACTGACCTTCTCGCTGCATGATGTATGATCTGTATAGCGAAAGGAATAAAATTATTATGGCTCAATTTTGATTATTCTATGATATGCACTAATTTTATACGTAGATGAGAGCAGAGAAGAAATAGGGGACAAAACATGAAAGATACTTTCAAGCCCGAAAAAGCATACATTTTTTCCCACAGAAGCTGCAGCGGCTAAGTTCAAAATCATTAACATCGTCGCAGGCGTCGAACTTTCCACAAAATTTGCAAGTACAGTGAGGACAATGCCAATCATCTGAAGGAAGCGTCTGCAACAAGATAGGAATTAGACAACCAAAAAGACAATATATATATAGCGCACGTTTCTAATGTTACGAAAAAATATTACTATACAAGCAGGTTTAGGCATTGTACTGCTAACAAGAATATATCGCGATTTTGTATGGCATGTACTCTTGTCATATCTCATGTCTACATAAATATATCAGCAACCTCTCTTCCTTTATGTCAGAGAGAGAGGGAGAGAGAGACTCACATAACCAAAATGTCCACATGCTAGAATCACATTATGCAATACCATTAATAACTTAGCACACATTAAAAAACAACTTATGGGAAAAGTACCTTCATTCCCAAACACATATGATGGAACGTCGACGTACAACTATCGCAGCACATCAAATCTCCACCATCACCACATATACCACAGGTATCATCGTCTGGATCATCACCATCAGCACCTATATTATGGAAACCTCGAACAATCGACTCATCTTGCTTATTCCAGGCATCAATTTGACATTGTAACAGAGATGAGCCCGACTCCAAGAATATGTTTTCGAAAGGCTGACGAGATTTGCTGCCAGCATGCACCTCGAACTTCGAAACAGTAAGTATTTTACTGCAGCAGCCACAGTGGATACCGTCCCTAGTGATCCAACCTTCTTGCATTACTCGAGATCGTTTTCTGTTCATATATTTCAACCTTTCGCCAGGCTTTGCAGTGCCAGAGTCAATAATACCCAGGCCAATATCGTTCTTTTCCCAGTATATGGAATATATCCATCAGACTGAAAGTCTTCCCCTTTGTTAGAGTTACGAACCACAAGTGTGCATCTGCTGGCAGTTAATGCATTTGTTCCTCGTCGAGTGATGTTAGGCTCGGTGGTGTTGTAAGCTTTTTCTTCAACCTTAAGTTTGCTGGGCTTTCCGTTTCCTGAGATATTACATGGATCATCGCCAGTCTCTCGATCAACTCCACGAGACTGGTCTCTTTGTGTCTTATTTTTCTGTTTCACAAAGAAACTGAGGGGCTCCTCTTCTTCCTCTTCGCTGTCTGAGTTCTCTGAAGACTCTGCTTGAGGAGATATCTCTGCAGTTTTGATCATGGGATCGTGTCTATTCTTTGTTCTCATTTCTGCCTGGATTTTCTTTTTGGTTCTCCTCGTAAGTTTATTCACAAGATCTTCAGGCAACGGTTAACCGGGGTTGAGCCTACGCTTGGCTTGCTTTCATCGTCGTCTTCCTCTAGCTGTTTCTTGAAGGCATCATAAGCCTTAGTAATAGACCAATATCCTATTCCCCTAGGATCCATGTACACAGCATCCTGATAATCCCTGTTCTTTCTAGGTCTGTAATCAATAGTCCAACCAGCTTCCATCAGCATCTCTTTTATTTTCTCACGCAACATTTGCTTCTCAGTACTCCCCACATTCTTGGATTTCCCCTTTTAAACTTTCTCTGCACTTATGTCCCTCTCATCTTTTGTTCTCATTGAATTTGGCGATTCATACGACGAGTCCTTCCTGACAATGTCATCACTCTCAGAATCAGTGTGTTCTTTAACTTCCTCAGAGTCATAACTCTTGCCAGAAGATGGCATACCCTTCTTCTTCTTCTTCTTTATCTTCTGATCCATCCTCACCTTCAATAAGCCATTCTTCCCCTGCAATCTAATCGGCTCATCACCTTCCTCCAACTCAAGTCCTTTATTCCTTATGTCATCAGAGTCTTTTCCCTTGCTCTTTCGACTTCTAGAACCATCGATGTCAACACTTTCTTTCCGTTTATCCAACTTTGACTTCTTGCTTGAGCTGACTCCTAGCTTCTTTGCCTTCCCATTACCCTTTTCTCCCAATACTGGTTCACTCCATCTTCGAAATGGCCACGCTTCACTGTTTTAGTATCGAATTCATCATACTCATCGAAATCAAACAAATCCAACCCAGTCCTTTTCTTACTGCTGCTACTCTGCACATCAACATCTTTATCATCTTTCTTATTCTCCAATGAGTCGTTGCGAATTCTCCTCTTATTATTCACTTTCTTTTTTATCACTGCCAATGGCTTGTCCTCGTCAATCGAACCCGAATTTTCACTTCCCATCGTTTTAGAACCCCCCCTTTCCAAAAGGCCCGCAACTCAAGTCACAATTCCCTTCAATTTTGATACCTTAACACCTCTGATGCACTTTTTCTACTTCAAAACACCGCCTAATTAAATATAATACACCTTTTCGAGCTTCAACAGCAAGCAGCTCCAAAGCTTCAATCAACTTTATCAATTGGAGCTCAATTTCGACAGATCTAAATAAAACAAAGAAAACCCACCCAAAAAAAGAAGTAGCTCAACTTCAGCCCATCACATGCACAAGTGAAATGCGAGTGAAACCATCATTTTTCTTGACCAAGCTGAAAATCAGACTGATTCCAGCTGACTGATGTACCTTTGAAGTCAAAGCGGTACAACGAAAACCGATTCGTGAATGGGAATGGGGACGAAATTCAGAAATTCAATCGTAATCGCCTCGTTAAATCTTGTGTGTGTGCTCCCAAAGCAGCTATGAGCTGATACGTTTTTTTTTCCTTTTCCTATTTGTTGTGTTGTTTTGCACTTGTAAGTTGTAACGCAAGGAAAGTTATACATGGAAAAACAACAAAATGGGAATTCAATTCACATATTACATGGACTTGGCCTTGCTATCTCATATAAGAGAGCTTCTATATTCTGAATAGCAACGTTAATGGACAATTGAACAGATAAATGGGCTACATTTTGCATATGAAGGCCCATTAAAATTAAGCATATTTTTCGTATAATAACTTATATAGGTAAGTAATATTCGAAATCTATTAAAAATGTTGCAATAGGCGGATGGTCCCTTCCATATGTAATAAAGACATGAACTGTTCCGTAGTTAAAAGGACGGCAAAGTACATATCTTGCAATAGATTTTAATCTTGTGGTCCTTCAATCTTCATCATATCTTATGATCGTCGACCTTTTATACTTGGGAAAACTGTGCCACTACTACATTTTAGTCTCATTGCCCTTCATTTAAGAAACTATACTTTCTTGTGCAACCATCACTAAGGATATTCTTGTAGCTACAAAAAAAAAATAAAATAAAATGATTATATTGATACCTTAATTTTGATGTGAATATTCGCATTGTAATGTAACCAATAATAGATTTTAAATTTTGCGACACTTGGACAGTATTTTCTGATAATCCGGGAATCATGGATATATCGTAGGCGCCACCCTGGATTCCATGCATAATCAATGCAAATTTTTTTACTAATAGTGACAATATTGAGTCACGTATATATAAGTAATATAAGGTGAGGAATTTTAGAAATTAAATAAGCAAATGTTGAATTTAAGCGTCATTTTGGTCCACGCCATGTTTCACGATTAATCACGTGACACCTAGCAAGAACCGGCCATCGCAAGCATGTGACTACATGACAATGCCAGTAATCTAAGTTTATTTTATTATATTGTAGTTCAAATTTATTTATTTTTAATGGTAAGTTAGTACAAAGGTGAATTAATGGGGATGCATGTGACTTTTCCAAACTCCGATTCGGTTATTGTTTCCATGCAGTGATACTTTGCAATTTATACATATATTTATAATTATGATAGCTCTGCAATGATACATCATACAAGGCAGAGCCAATGATGCAACGACCCAAGATATTTATTAAGGCGGTGTTTGTTTCTGGTGATCCAGCATCGCGGTGATACTCAGATCATCATAATGTGAATATCACCGTGATGTTGATCAATGTGATATATCATCATTGCATTTGTTTTGGGGTGATATTTCATTTCGCCTATTAAGGTGATATTGGAATATTATGTTTGATTAATCACAGTATTTTGTGGGGTGATATTGTATAAATGACATACTTAACCATACGTATATCATATGGGTAGTGTGAATTAATATTTTTATGTTGAGATGATGCGTTTTACGTAATAATGAGCAATGATTTAGTATCGAATTTAATTATTTTTAAGCATGAATTATAAGTCTATTATATAATTATCAATATTATTTTAAATTTTAATTATTAAACATGATTTAAGATTTAAATAAAATAGTTATATAATTTAAATATGAATTAGGTTATGTAAGGAATAAATGTTAAAATATCAAGGGGAATATTGTCCAAATAAAAAATTTCAAATATCACCTCATCACCGTAATGTTGGATCACCTAGTTTTTTGGGGGTGATCTAAAAGTTGAAATATCACCCACTTTGATCACCTAGGTGATCCTTCGTTACGGTGATGACTCATCACCTACGTGATCCTTCATTACGGTGATGACTCATCATCTACGAAAACAAACAGAGTGATGAAGAGATATGTGAAGATCACCGTGATAGTTTTGGAGGATCACCTAAAAACAAACACCCCCTATAACTAACTTATTCAAACTCAATAATCCAACCCTGTTTTTATTCAGAAACAAATAAGCGTATATATACACATATTTAGTCGGTATATACATTATAGTCAGTTTAAAAATTCATTATCAAAGAACATGCCAACTCATTTTATAATAAAAGTGTCCCCTTCTGTACAGTGATAGTTGTTTTATTCAATTATGGGTTACTATAGTTAGTTTATTTATATATATCTATGTTTTTTATTTAAATAAAGATTTCTATTTTATTTATTACAGAAAGATCCACAACATCATTCATCTCAATCTCACTCTCTGCCCTTTCAATAAATAACAACAAATTCGCAATAATACATCTCTCCATTTTCTCGCACTTCTCTCCACCACCACCTTCTCCGATGGGCCACCGCCGCAGAACCACCGTGAAATCCCACACACTGCCGTCGTCGCCGACCATTCTTCTTCTTCCTCCGACTTCGAATTCACCATAGCACTCTCCCCTCGAAAATCCTCCGATGCAGCGCTTTGCCCCGCCGACGAGCGCTTCTACAAGGGCCAGCTTTTGCCGCTCCACCCATCGCAGAGAATCTCCATGGTAAGAACTCTCCTCCTCTCGTCGGCGTCGACGTCGTCGTCCTCCGACGCGACCACCACCGCGTCGAGAGAATCCACCGACTCCACCACCTCCTCTTCCACCGTCGACCTCCTCAACTGCGACTCCTCTCGGCCGAGCTCCGTCATGGACAACGAAGAGTTCAAACTGCTGAATAACACCAACGCCGCCGCCCACGACGACGGCGGACGGCGGCAGTCTCCTTCAGAGAAATAAGCATCAGTCGAACAACAACAAGTACTTCTCTCTCTCGAGATTCTCGTCGGTCTTCCGCAAGGAAAACAAGAACTCCGCGCCGTCAACGCCGCGTCTTCGTCTTCGTCGTCGGCCGCCGTGAAGCGCGTGAGCTCCACGGCGAAGGAGGTCATACGCAGGTACCTGAAGACGGTGAAGCCTCTCTACGAAAAGCTGTCGCCGCCGAAACAGCAGCAGAAACCGGCGACGAACATCACTTCATGCATTAAGAAGGGAAGATCGGCGTGTAATAAAAAGGAGATTTCGAACAATTATCGTCAAACTGCTAAGAAATTCGATCGAAACGACGTCGTTTCGCACTCTTTCTCTGGGAATCTGAGGTATCCGAGAGGGAAAAGCTGTACTCTAAGTGCCCATCGTCCATGGGGTCGTCGCCGAGCCATGGGCGGAGCGGGTTCGGTTTTCATGCAGATGGGTCGGGTCGGTCGGGCTTGGAGTCGGGTTCTTCGTCCATGGATGAGCTGCAAAATGCAATTCAAGGTGCCATTGCGCATTGCAAGAACTCTCTGATGCAGAGTGGTAGTAATAGTAATAAGATTATTATGGTCAGCAATGAAAGTTGAGGAAAAAAAAATTTAATCTCTGTTTTAATCATGTAGATTTGACTGATCTGATTTTTATTTAACTTCAGCTTTTACATGCTGTCGTTGTTATGCACGTTTGATCTTCTGGAAAAACTTGATGTTTTTATATTTAATTTTGAGTGTGTGTACGCGTAACGGTAACATTTAATTTCTTGGAAGTTTTACTGCAGATCTGTTCTTTGCCCCTTCTTTATATGTATTTTTTGTTTTTTAGTTTGGTTTTTCGAGCTTCAACTGTACCAATCGATCTGTTTTTTGCAGTTGAATTTATCATATTGATTCTCATTTGATGAGCCTTAGACAAGAGAAAGGCCATGTGCAATGACACGTTATTAATTGTACTTTCGACTTTTTATTTATATTTTGTCTGGTTGGATAAGAGTGTCGCATTTAATTCAGAAGCAACTTTGAAGCTTCTTTTGGAGTACTCTTATATTATCGTGGCGCTTTGGTTCCATGAATCATGAATTTCACTTTGGTATAGGATTAAAAAATATCATTAATATATACGAAAAAACAAGGTTTCTTATGCCAACTGTAACGTTCAAGAATATAATTTTCTGATTATTAACTGTCGGTACGCTTAGCTATATTCTATAGATATGAAACTTAGTATCTCAAAGATGACCTAATTAGAATAATCACTCACACAATACCATCAAATTAATGTCATATGCTTCTTTGTCCTTGGTCATAATCAGTCGACATGTCTCACATGTGGGTCTTGCCTTGAAATTTTGTGGTAGATATACGTAGGTCATAAAATAAAGGGACAATTACGTTTCAGGCCCTAGAAAAATTTGAAATTAGTGATCAGGTCCTGTCAGTAATTTCTTTAGTTTAAAGGACCTGTTTTTTGAAAAATGTAAAGGTAAAGACCCAAACTATTCTTTGACTAAAATACCGTTACTAAACCGTTCAGTAAAGTGGTATTCGACGCCAGTTGTATGTTGGATATATGACGCGTTTGTTACTGTAAAACTTATAAGCGTTACTTTAAAATATTTATCGATAGTAAAATGTTTTTAACAGATTTATATTTAATTCTGCGGATAATCGAAATCCATTTTTCACAATGAATCGAGCATAATCGACTGCCCCATCAACCAATCAATTTCGACGTGTCACGTAGGTTTTATTCTAGTATTGATGAAGAACGATGTAAGAATTGTAATGAATTTTTATATGGGTTCAAATTTGAGAAAAATGAGGCCAAATCGAACTAGATTTTGGCAGCAATTGTAGCTAATCTATGCGTATTCGAGATACCCATAGTTTGGGCGTTTCATAGGCTCTGTGAATGTTGAAACAATCGTTACCCCATCACTTCTATAACTTTCGCTGTGTGAAAGCAGGTCATATCGCAGCCATTGATTCATCGAGAACATGTTACTATTTCATGCATTATTGTCACTACGATTCGTCTTAGTGTTACAAAACTATACAAAAACATTATTTTATTCCTCACATATTATATTTTTATCTCATTAATTGGTATTGTACGACTTTATTTTGTTTCTCGTAAGTATATATTTGGTATTTTTGTCCAACAAATGTTACTAAGAACAAAGTGGGTCATGATACAAGGGGTAACTCATAATCGACTTCTTCGTCAATTAATTGGTATATTATGACCTAATTTTGATTTCCGTAAGTATGGTGTATTTTGTTTAATAGACCTGATCGATATTACGACCTACTTTAGTTTTTCGCAGACCTGTTTCGGTATTTGTTGACATCGAACTATTACTACATGAAATCGAAGCGTTAATTGGATTATCTGAAATGTTATATTACGAACTAACTTCTTTTAGAAGGCATGTTTCGATATTTTTTGACATTGAACTGTTACTACATAAAACCAAAGCGTTACTTGTTGTTATCGGAACTGTTAAAAGTACGGGATTTATCACTAAATAAACAATACTGGATTGCTATTCACCGCTCCCTTTTTCCTAGTCACCGCCCCATAAAGGGCTGAAAAAAGACAATTTTGCCCTTCTGATTTTAAATTTCTATTTATAATCCTTTTCCATACAACACTTTTGATATCGCAATCACAGATCCGAATCAGAGTCAAACATAAAAAAAAAATCAAATCGCAATGAATCGTCTATTTGGGAAAGGGAAAGATCAAAAGAAAGGGTTTATCGGCACGGATGGTAAGCAAATTCTCATAAATTTCGCTCGTATGTACGCGAATTCTCGCACATCGATCGGATTCGATCCAAAAATCGGGCCCGGCCGAAGTAGATTTTCGGACCACACAAGGAGTGACCGAACAACAATTTCGGTCACCCCTTGTGACGACCGAAATTCGATTTCGGTCACCCACTGAGGTGACCGAAATATTTGCTCGGCCGTGACTGTCCCAGCCGTAATTTTCATTCGGCTGGGACGGCTGTGGCCGAGATAAGATTTTGGCTCCTCTAGAGGTAGCCGAAATCTCTGTTCGGTCGCCTCTTAGAGGAGCCGAAATTTCATTTTGGTTGACATTTTTTCTTCAGACTTGGAGAGGGAAGTCCACACCCCGGAGGATTCCATGGGCGACGGGATAAACTACAGTGAGCATTTCCGCGAAGGAGGACGATTTTTGACCGACGTGGAAGCCATTAACTGGGCAAAATGCGTCGCTATTGCTCTTGGTTTCGAGGTGATTATTTCGTCGCATAAGAAATGCGGTACGAAAAAATTGATTAGATGTTCTCGCGAAGAACATTATAGAGGTAAGGAGGATGAATTGGAGAGGCTGTCGAAGTCAACAAGTGCAGGTGTCCGTTTGTAGTCATACCCCAGCAGGATCCAGCTACTAGGGAATGGTACATTCGTACGGGCGCACCTGAGAATTCCATACACAATCACCCTCTGATACAGTATCCTGAGGGACACCGCCAGACGAGTGGGTTAAGCAGCCAGGCAAAGAAGGTCGTAGAGGAAATGACTGCTGCGCAAGCGAAACCAGCTCATATCCTCTCAGCGATGAGGGCTCGACATGCAGAAGATAACGCGACGATCCGACATATATACAATTACAGAGATCGTTTGAAGAAGCAATATTCTGAGGGTCGAGACGTGGTGAGCTAGTTGATGCACCAGGCGACAGAGGCCGGATATTTTGTTGAAGCGCTGAGAGACGAGGAGACTAATGTGCTCACACATGTCTTTCTCGCACACCCGGAGTCACTCGCACTGGTGAGGACGTATCCTTATTTTATTGGGATTGACTCGACGTACAAGACCAATAGATATAAGATGCCTCTAGTTGAGATTATAGGGATGACTCCCTGTAATCACAACTTTCTGTGTGGGTTTGCCGTCATAGAGGACGAGACGAGAGAAGTTACGGGTGGATGTTTGCAGTCTATCAGGGATATTCTAGGGCCAGGTGTCCACCCGTCGGCGATTGTGACTGATCGTGAGTTGGGCCTTGTTCGACCGGTACATTTGGTATTTCCGCATTCTCATCATCTGCTGTGCACGTGGCATATTTACAAAGATGTGGAGAACAAAATTTATTGGTTGGGGGGAAGAGCAAAAAGACCGCAGCTCACTTCACGCACAAGTCCTGGAAAGCAGTCGTGGAAGCTACGACGGTCGACGAATACGAGAAGGCTCCACATGATGGGGTAGACGTGCGGGCAGAAGCATGGGAAGTACTCGTAGATCCACGCCTGTAGTAACGACAGGCACCCAGCTAAACCCCTTGCATCCGCTCGGCTTGCGAGGCCAAGCTGGCGATAGAGGTAAGCAAGAGCGGTCGAACCCCACGAGTAGCCTGCTGGCAGATGGCAGCGAGCGGTAGAACTCGTGCATGATGTCGGGCTTCACCCGGTTCCCGCTTTTGTCGACGAACATCGTCGATCCCAATAGAATCCACAACCAAGCGATGGCCTGGAACCCCGCCGGCCGACCCTCCCGCATCCTCTACATCACGTCTTTCGACGCGACCCCATCGCCTCTCCAACAACCCCTCAGCACGTCTGCGGAGACGCCCATAATCTCCCTCGCCGCGATCTGCTGATCGCCGGCGTCTGGTGTGCCCGATACCGTCGTCCCGTCAATCGGGATACGCAGGATCTGCTCGATGTCGTGGAGCATGATCGCCATCTCCCCCCACGGCATGTGGAAGGTGTTCGTGTCGGGGTGCCAGCGCTCCACAAATGCGCACAGAAGAGGCTGGTCCAAGTGACCCACCATGGCATCTGTGAGGTGTGTAAGCCCCGTGCCATTGATCTCGCTCTGCGTCTCCGGCAGGAATTGGCAGTACCACTGCTTAAGCGACCGAAGCACTAACGCCCACTGCTCGCACTTCAGCAGGGGCCTCTCCTCCTCACCTATCCAGATGCGGGGCGCGATGTGCCCCAGGTAACTAGGGATCACGTCGCCATCTTCTGGACCACCTGGCTGTGGCCCTTGTACCCTCCACGAATCGTCATCTACGACCCTGGAGCGCTTGCTCCCTATTTTTTTTACCAATACCCCAAAAATAGATTTAATTTTTTGTACGTATATTAAGACACGACATCGCAAGTCAGTTTATAATGGAGAAGGAAATTACCTGAGGAGACCGGTATCACATCGTCGTCGGATGACTCAAACGATGCCGCATCGTAGGGCACCTCCTCATCCGCATGCGCCTCCTCATCCGCATGAGCCTCCTCATCTGCATGCGGATCCTAATCCGCATATACGGAATGAGAATCAGCCGCTCGCTGCCCGCCTCTCCTCCTTCCGTTCCCTACAAACGGATGCATCAATGCCGCGCGCCCTCGTGTGACGCTCTCCAGATCCATCCAACGGGGGGGATCTGCTGCTCCCTCCGAGTAGGGACTTCCCACCCTTGACCTGCAATTAGATATTTATTTAAAAAAAATAAAAAATTTAAAAAAAAAATTGCGACCGAAATGAAATTTCGGCCGGACTGTCACGACCGAAAGCCGGTTTCGGTCGTGACATCGACGACCGAAATCGAAGTTCGGTCGCGACAGATACGACCGAAATCGGATTTCGGTCGTGACAGATCCGACCGAACCCGATTTCGGTATGACAGATCCGACCGAAGTGCGATTTCGGTCGGATCCTCGCCGACCGAAGTTCGATTTCGGTCGGATCTGTCGCGACCGAAATCACGTTTCGGTCGTGACTAGGCCGGCGTAATTTCGCTTCGGCCATGCCGTTTTTTTCGCCCTATTTTGCGTCCGATCGACCGTTTTTTCAGCCTATTTCGACCCGTTTTTCGGCAATCTATCTATGTACGAATGAATTTTACGACAATTTTTCTTACCAATCGCGACAGCACCCCCTTTCCCTTTCCCTTTCCTGGTCGTCGATCCATTGCGATTTGCAAAATTCTCTGTTTTTTGTCTGATTTGGATGTGTGATTTGAAAAGTGTTGTGTGGTAAAGGATTTTAAATACAAATTCTTACTTTTTTATTATATTTTACCTTTTTAAGTTAATTTAAATAACATAGGGGCAAAACCGTCTTTTTTCAGCCCTTTAGGGGGGCGGTAACAAGTAAAAAGGGCGCGACAAATAGTAACTCCCTAAACAATAAATTTATTGTATTGGCATGAAGTGGTACTATACTTGCTAAATTTTGGGCGGGATTTGTGAATTGATTGGGATATTGGTTTTGGATGGATTTACTGTACTTGCTAAATTTTGGGCGGGATTTGTGGATTGGTTGGGTTAATTGGGCGGGATTTATGCAACGACTGGGATTTTAGCGGGATTGCTAATCAGTGCAAATGTGTTACTAATAACTATTTAACTGTTATCCATTTAGTTAAATATGTTACTAAAAGTTGCTTATGTGTTACCAATTGCTGTAGTTGCCGCACCACGGTTTAGGGTTATGTATTTATGGAGATTAAGATTTAATGTTTCAGGGTTACCATTAAGGTTTCAGGATTTACGACATAAACTGATATTTGTGGTTAATTTGAATTTTGATGGCATTCGTGCTGAAATTCGTATGTGATGTTTCAATGAACAAGTAATAGCTTATGTTTTGAATAACTATTGACATCGAACATTCACTATCATCCACCTCAATCGAACGATGTATCTTTTAAAGGAATTTGGTGTGATAAATGCATCAAATCATACATTTTACAAGATGTTAATCTTGTAAATCTCGAACAATGTGCATTTATGAACGAAATTTCAGCTTAGTAGTGTGGTACTGGAACCAGTTATGTGGTATCATTATGTGTAAACATGTTATTCAATAGGTTCATATTGTTATTTTATAGCAAACATATATATTACGTTCGGGCAATCTGGTATTGGTGACGTTAACGAATCATCCTGTTATATTCCTTAACAAATAACTTCGAGAACGTATCAAATACAGATTTACGACATATAAAATGATATTCGTGGTTTAATATTGAACTTTGAATACGTTTGTGATAAAATTCGTAACGTTATGTCTCATTAAAAGAGATACTAGTGTATGTTGTGAAGGAAGAGCTATATGTTTACATGATATTTTATCTCAACTTTCACATATTGATATCAACATTCGCAAAACGTGTCTTTTACAAAAATTTTGTGATTTAGCTTCATCATATCATCTATTTCCATGAATGTCAATATTATATATCCGAACGAAATGAATTTATGAACGAAATTTAATCGAAATAGTGATGTGGTATTGATTAGCTATTATGTGGTACTTGTAGCTACAAATTTGTTATAAACTTTGCATATATTGTTATTTTTTATCAGACGTGGTATTATTTGCAGGCAATGTGGTAATATTAAGTTTACACTGCTAATATCTCTGACAATATAGAACATTCTAGAATGTTCTTAATGATGTATTACCCAGAAGGCGTGAATTCTTACTCAGAACAAAAGAAGCGTTGTTTACTGGTGACGAGTCGTTTATTATTTTCTCATTATATGTTTGTTTTGCGGAAACATCTGTTATAAAATTCAAGACATATGGTATTATTGTTCCGTTAACTGTTACAGAAAGCATGAAGTGTTATCCAGTAACCATTTTAATTAGCAAAAGTTACCGCTTGAATCTCATCAAAATTCTTCGTTATTCCATGATTAACATCAATAATTATCGTCGATAACTAAGGCTTATGATGAAACTGTGTCGAATTTACATTATCTGGTCATTAAAGTCGAGATTTCATCGTATTAAATGAAATTTCCGAATTGTTTTTGAAGCATTCGTGCTTTATGAACTTCCGAAAATTCTCTTTGATTATGATGACCCATGAAAAATTGAAGCCAATATAACTTTGTGCTGTTAGTAACGTCGAGATTGGGTCGGATTTTGGAACGTGAATTTTTTCTTTCGACCGCTTGAGTGTAAAAAATGTGTTATTGCAGGAAGCGGTATTTTTTTGAATGACGTGTTACTTATGAGGCATCATTTGTTATTTACTAAAGAAACGTGGTATTTTCTGCTATATGAGCAACTTTTACCTTATCAACATCCCATAATTAAGGTCACTAATATTCGAAACTTATCAACACTTATGACCAAATTAAGGATAATTTCACCTTATATCATCACAATTGTGGAGATCTGTCGGGTGTGAACGTGAAATCTCGTTTTGATCGATGCGTCGGTTGTGTTGGAGAGATGATGGCATACACTTGTAAATTTTTGCAACAGTGATGACAAATTGTCTTATTACAAGGGTTGGGTATTTTCCTCTGATTATTCATTTTCTTGGTATTGGTATTATAATTGATACATTTGTTACTAAATATATACTATATGATATTCAATATAAGACGGTTTGTTATCCAAAAGAAAGAAATGTTTTTTAAAGCGCAAAAACTGTTGTATTGTTTCGACACCTGTTATCCGATAATTTAGGTATCCTATGGTAAATTTCGCATATATCAGGGATAATTATGTCTTTTCGCAGTCTTTAGGTAGTTTTCACTGAATTTTTCAAACTAGACCTTTTATCCTAACCGAAATTCAAATGGGCCCAAATCCAAAGTTAAATTTACTAGGGTCTGATCTTTAATTAACCCTAAAATAAAATTAATTTAATCGGTCACATCACATCGTAAAGTTTTGGATGTACTTTATAACGTAGGTCCGAAACATGAAAGGACCCTTGTGACATGTGATCGATGATGAATGCGACGCCACTTCACCGATACTTATATATATATTTCTGTTATTTATTGTGATTTCGTAAATCGAAAAAAAAGATGACAAAAAGACTGTACTTGGTAATGATTGTTTGAGATTAGTTGACGAACTACTTTCAATAGCCTTGTCTATGTCGTATCTTGTGAATGTAAGAGGTTTGGCTGTTGTGAGGAGAAAGTACTTACAACTTACAAGTTACAACTCAACTACAACAACGACTTCTGATTGACTTTTTTTCCCTTTCATATTTGCGGGAATAATTCTAGAAATAAAATTAGAAACTATGGGCAAATCATATCATATGCATGGGATAAGATACGATGTGATTTGATAAATACATTTTACGAGCACAATCGTAATTATATTCGATCACAACGTACAATATGGGCCCAATCCTTAGGATAATCTAACATTTGGGTTGAGTTTGTGCCTACTAATATATGACTTTAGGTTGAGTTTGTGCCTACTAATATATATAAGCAGAATATGTAGTGTAGCTTTGACTTGCAGAGCTCAACTACAAACACAACCACTTAAACTTTTGAGCGAATGTTTCAACGATGTCCTATTTCAACGATGTTTCAATGACGTCATTATTTGTTACTCCCTCCGTTCCATTAACTTTATCACATAAGTTGTTGGACACGCAAATTAATGTTGCGTTATTATAATAATATAGTACAATGAAAAAGGTAAAATATGTATATTTTGATACGTCTTTTAAGAATATTTAATAATATTATATTGATTGTTTGTGATAGTTTTTATGCTAAATAAGGAAAGATGATAAAATTTATTGGGACGTCCGAATGAATGTGATAAAATTAGGGGACGGAGGAGTACTTATTAATTAATGTTCATTAGATTCAGGTAACGGTGTCATCTACGCCGTTAATCATCTTGTTAATTGACTTGACTACCAGCCGTTACCTTCTCCGTTAATTATAGCTTCCGTTACATTTACGCTTATCATCGGCTTATTGGCTTGGCTTGGCTACGTTTTTAATCGTAATTCGTTTTTAATCGTAATTTCCTTTTCTTTTTTGTTCCTGCTCTGATCAAAACTTTAGTTTTCGACTTTTTCCTGATTTTTTTAACGTGACATAAATCTTAATTGCAACTTGCACATATAAAAATACCTTTCTTAATTAATAAATCTTAATTGCAACTTGCACATATAAATATACCTTTCTTAATTAATAAATGTTAATTGCACTTGC
Source organism: Craterostigma plantagineum (assembly GCA_027422505.1). Lineage (NCBI taxonomy): Eukaryota > Viridiplantae > Streptophyta > Magnoliopsida > Lamiales > Linderniaceae > Craterostigma > Craterostigma plantagineum. Next base: position 23,871 of record JAPQWV010001065.1, read on the forward strand.
ACATATAAATACACCTTTCTTTTTCCATAAAGAGGACTGCACAATCATGGTTGCTACACAACTATTGCTTGACATGGAAACATGAATTTGATTTAGTACAATCTTTTGAACGAGAAAAAAGACGTGCAATAAACTAATTTCTCGTCCACCTTCCGACCGCCCTGCCGTCGCCGCCAGCTTCCGTCTTCCCATCCGTCCGGGAGACTCTCTCTTAACCCTCAGTTGTGAGCTTTTTTCTCCCTTGTGGAACCTCAATCCGATGAATATGAAAACCCAGAAATTGAAGGCCAAGTGAAAATAAAGAGTATCATAGATTTAACTTAATAACTTTTTCTGTTATAGGTTCTTTATTTCTTGGTCGTAATAATGAGTTTTTGTGTTCTTGTCGTTTTTTGTCCTTGTGGACCGTTTTCTCCCCTCGTGGGAGTGTTGTGCCTCCTTGTGGTTGTGTTTGCTCATGTGTTAGCTGTTCTTCCGGTTGGCGATGTATCGGTGAGACTCTTTGAGCTATTTGGCTCCTGTAGTTAATGCAAGCTATTGTTTCGGAAAAAAAAATTATTAGGACTGTCAGCTTTTATTTGTCATGGGACTACGCATCTATCTATATTGAGCTAAACAACTGATTTGGTATTGATACTCAAAATTTTACTTTTAATGGACAAGAAATAATTGTTAGTTATACACAACTCGACAAGACTTTGAACTATTGCAATACCTACTTTCTTCTCAAAATAATTAAGCGCCACCACACCACTACTACTAAATCAATTCCCATTATCTATCTTCGCACTTTATCCATTTGTTGCTAATATATAAGTTTCTAGTGGACTTACACATCTATCAATCATACGTCCACATAAAAAGCACATCTTTATTACGAACGAAGCAATAAAACCACCACAAAAGCTAACCACCTTTCTTTTCCTCACATAATCGTACAGCTCGAAGTATCCTCGTCGCTAAACATAGAGTACTGATCCGCCCGATCGCCAGGCGGCGGCGGATAATTCGTCGACGGCGGAGGCATATAACTAATGCTCGGCGGGGGTCGAGCGTACACCATGGGCTGAAACCGCTCGTTCCCATTTTCCCGCTGCTGACTCATCATCATCGCGGCCGCCATCTGCTGCTGAAAAAACGGGTCATTATTCGCGGGCCCGCCATCTGCTCCGCCCCGGCGGGCAGGCCGTGGACGAAATTACCGTTCTGCCCTTCCATGGCCATGGGCATCATCTTGATATTATTACTATTATGGATCATTCCTAAGCTGTCTTTGCTGCCACCATGATTTCGATTATTGCCACCTTTCTTACCATTACTCGACGTATCGTTCTTCGTCGCAGTACTAGACAATTTTTAAGGCTTCTTCGCCTCATTCATCATAGGCTCATCATATCCACCATCATCATATATAATCATCAAATTCATCACCATAGTCACTCATATCTTCATCATCTTCGAGCAATTTGGGATTATTACCTGTCGATTTCTGATTATTCGGGCCCTTATTGAATGGAGGGATTGCCATGTCTTTGATGAACTGAGAAGGAAATTTCAGGTCTTTCAAGCCTTGAAGCTGCTGTTGATTCTTACCACCTTTAGGCTGGTTTTTGTTGTTGTTGTTGTTATTACCACATTTTCCTTCTTGGATCTTCATGTTCTTCAACTGATTGTTAAGCTGAGGTTGGCGCCGTTTTTTTCGGGCTTTTGTCCACCGCCCCATAGCTCGGCGTGCTTTCCATTCTTTGTGAGCTTTTTGATGATTGTTATGGGGTCAACGTTCCCAGAAACTGTGACTTTCCCTTGTTCTGAGTCTAACCTTTGTGGTGTAAACGCCTGTGCGATTAACAGAGAGGAAGCAACAGTATCACAGTTCATTGAATTGATTTTCAGCAAGTAAAAGAAAGATGTTTCTTTTTGTAAACTTAGATAAGGGTACCTTCAATCTTGTGCAGGATCTTCTTTACTTTATGCTTACAGCCGTCGCAGTGTATATTGACTTTGAGTACACAAGTCTGTGAGTATAAACACAAAGAAAGCTTCAGCAAAACACACACATAGCACTGTAAACTTCACATACTTGTGTTAAAACTGAAACTGAACTCGAACGCAAAAAATATGGAGACAAAAAAGTAAGATAGATGAAATCCACTGTAAATTCCGGTACTGGTTTCTTGGTCCGAAGGGAGCAAACAAAGGCAAAAACTTGCACACATAACGTTCAATAAAACCCACAATTTTCACATACGTGAAAAGAAAATACGCATATGAATCACCTGGATCTTCAAGAACTCTTCTTTGCTCATCTTTACAGCAGCCCAGAAACTAATGTAGGTAAAAAGGTGGGGTTACACACATAACACAGCTCTAGACGAGACTATAAAGCTCACAAAGGGCATGCTAAAAGCTAGGTGTGAGCAAAACCGGATATCCGGTTTTTCGGATATCCAAAATTCGGATATCCGGATTTTCGGATATCGAAAAATGGTAACCGTATCCGTATCCGCTCCGATTTTAATCGGAGATCCGGTTTATATCGGATATTTACACCGGATATCTGCATCCGGTTTTAATTTATTTTTCTCATATATTTTTATTATTTTCTTTGAAAAATTATATTTTTATTTCTTATCACAATAAAAAAATATATTTTTTAATATAAGAATTTCTACACATTGTAATTCACACAATAGGTGAGTTTATGATTCAAAATTACATAATAAATAATAAACACAATACACCAATTTCACATTAATTTTTTAACTTGCATCTCGATGTTTTTATGTTTTTTTTTATCTCAATTCTCTAACAAAGTTTTTTGCAATAATAAATAATATAAATTTAGATATTCTACTTGATGAATTTTTTTCCTTTTGGACCTTCATTTTTCTTTTTTGGACTATTTTATTTTTATTTTTTTTTTTTTAAATATAAAATCGGATACCGGATATCCGGATTTTAGACAACCCACTATCCGTATCCGATCCCGTTTAGTTTAAATAAATCGGATCGGATATCCGATCCGTTTTTAAAACCGGATATCCGTTTTCGAATTTTGAAAAGCGGATACCGGATCGGAATCCGGTTTCCGGATATTTTGCTCACCCCTACAAGTGCTAAAAGCTAAGCTTCTCCTCTGTTTCAGAGTTTCATCAAACTATTTGTGACAGAGTTACAATAATCAAAATGTGGAGATTGTAAATATACTTAAACCCCACCCTTAAAGGTAATGCATCTTTATTGCATTGCAGATTGGGATCGTGCTGAGTTAAAACTAAAGAATAAAAATGGGGTTTGTAATTATTGCACCAGACACGAACTTTATTTTTTTTTTTCCCTTTCTATATCGATTTGTGGCATAATTTGGGGCTTTTAGGCTTGTGGCTTGGCCCATTATGCATGTAATTAAAAGGGGCAAGCTTTCTTTGGCTGGTCAAATAACCGAACTACGACTCACAGTGAAAAACTTACGACTACTCAAAGACCAAAGTATGTGCGCATATTTATCGCTATTGAAAAAGTCATTAGTCTACGGTCAAGTTCTGAGTGATTCCATTACAAATATAAACCGATAATCTGCTTCTCACTGCTTTTCTACATATATAACGTTTCAATCAACAAAACATTCACACCATGTCTTCAGACACGTAGCCATTCGCTTCGCACCAACCTTTGTTAAAGCTAACGTTATATTTTTACCATGTAGTGTTATAGCTATAACTTGCCATAGCATGCCAACGCCAAAGAACTCAAACCACAAAAATTCCCCAAATTGCCCTCAGCCCACCGCCACAGCACCACCCTAGACCTCCTCGTCCTCACGGTGGTCGTCTTCTCCGCCGCTTTCCTTATCTTTTCGTCTCTCACCAATCTCCTACGCATAATTTACCACTTTGCCCCCATTGCACTCACACGGTGGCCCTTTCTATCATTCTCCACTTACACAGATTATGCCGTGGGCCCACATCAAGAAACTGTGGGAGAATGGGTTGTAAGGCGTTCAAGAACTCGATAGAGTACAATCCTCAGTTGCAGGGCGAGGAGATGTTGAAATTAGGGGAGAATAGAAAAAGCGTTAGGGAGGTGAATGGCTTGTTTGGAAAGGCGGCGCAGAGGACAGCCTATCGAAACATGAAGAGCATTCAGAGGAAGCTGAGAAGATTTGCGCAGCTAAGTTCATATATGGATGAAACAGTTCTGGTCTCGTCTGTTTTTGGTCTCGCAAGGTGTCACGGCCGTGACAAACATCGCGTCCTCTCTGCTTCGAGTCACGGGCACGTGCACCATTGGTCACGCCGTGACTCTCGGAGCTGCGACCCTCTGCCAAGTGTCACGGCCTGATGTATCATCCTTCACGGCCGTGACGTTCTTTCCTTTGGTTTTAGTCGCTCACTGACTGGTGTCACGGCCTGTGACATGAATGGTCACGGCCGTGACCATTAACAGTGTTTGACTTCGTCCGTTAGTTAAAATCAGTTAGAAGGGTCTTTTTGGTCTTTGAACCTTTCAGCTTAGCTTTAAGTCCTCTCTCTCTCTCTCTCGATGTGTATCATACTGTATGCCATTTCATTTTTCCTTCTCTCTGTAATCTTTTTTTCTGTGATTAATGGAGAAATTTCTTGCTCCGTGGATGTAAGATTCAAAGCCTTGAATCTGAACCACGTTATATCGTCGAGTTTACAAAGCTGCAATCAATCAAATTCTCAATCGATCTAATTCTTGATACAGCCCAGAGTATGAGTGTTTGAGGGAGGAGCTCAGCCGCATGGCGCCGGAGAATCGGTGGCGGTGCTGATTTTCAGGGACAAATGTGGTTGTCCGGCGGCCAAGTTGATCGGATGGGGGCAGAAGCAGAGGAAAAGGAAGCAAAAGTGAGTTGGGTTTTTTGGAGGGTTTCTTCTCGTTTTCGATTAAAGATTGCTTTTTAAAAATCAAAATATAAGCCAAAAGCCAAACGAAGATGCCGAAATATAATTATGAAGCAATTTGTTTTACTGTGCTTGGAGTGATCGAAATCTGTTGGCTTTGTTCATGGCTGGGAAAAGATAAAACAGAGCAGCTGAGGAAAGAAAACCCAAAAGCATCATTTACACCCAAACCCATTATTCAACACAAGGCAAAGCAAAAGCGTATCTGAAACATCATTCACAAATGCATACGAACACATTTCTAACCTTTCAACTTTCATCGCCAGAATCAGGCACGAACTTGACCGACACGCTGTTGACGCAATGCCTTTCGTCGGTCGGCACTTTGAAGCCTTCGCCTTTGAAAACATGGCCCAAGTGTCCGCCGCAAGCCGTACACGTTATCTCGGTCCTTCTTCCATCGGGGTCAGGCTTTTTGAGACAAAACAACAAACACGTGGTAGGCATACCACATAGCAACAACAGTCACCTTCATTCATTAATTAACTAATCCTCGAACAAAACCAAAGAAGAAGAAGATTAAGGTGGTGCTTACCGAGCGAGTTATGGCGCCGGGAAACCCTTCGAAGAACGCCGGCCAGCCACAGCCTGAGTTGAATTTGGCGGCGGATTTGTAAAGAGGCGTTCCGCAGCCGGCGCAGTTGTAGACGCCGTCGTCGAAGAACTTGTCGTAATGCCCTGTCCCACGAGGCCTGTCCAAATTCTTACATGTAATCTACGGCATCGTGCATTATACCAAAAAATATATACATGAAAAAAAAAGAGAAGAATTGAAAAGGTAAAACATACTCGGTGCCTTTCTGACGCAGGATGTGAAACTGCTCAGGGGAAAGGATTGCCCTCCATTCATCCTCTGTTTTCTGAACTAAATTAGCCATCGATCTCAGTTTCTTTGCCTTTCTAGCTAATGTTCTTTCTTCCTCCTATCTATAGTGAGACGACGGAGGGAATAAGCTGTGAAATATTTTGAGATGAATATGGACGTGCTAACGGCTCGGTGCTGTCGAATATGGGGTCATATTCAGAACTACGATGATTATGTATGTAATTAATTAAAAGAATTTCTATTTGAAATTCTAGAGTGAAAGTAATCAGCTAAAATGAAAAGAAATCACCCACTTTATTTTGTTGTATATTTCAATTTTACTCTTTTATTTTTAGCATAGATTCATATATTGTACAACACACGCATTTGGGTGGTGTATAAAAATATTACTAATAATTAATGGACCCCTACAAGTAATTGGTACTAAAATAAAATCAAATCCTAACATTATTAGCAAGATATTAGGAAATTTAAATATGAGCCTGATTAATGCTGAAATCGAACGATTACAATAATAAACCTAATGCTGGTTTTCTTCAGAAAAGTTGTCTTAAATTACAGTAACTAAATAGCCAAGTAATAACAAGTTTATATCGCCAATTTGGGTGCTACTATTGGCACCCCGTGGTGTAAAAAACATTGAAATGATAACAATATTTGTTAAAAACCATGTTTTATCTATGTTCAATACTTGTTTGTAGCAAGTATTAATTATTTGATTTAATTGTCATTAATACATTGGATTATTTTATCGAGCATTAATTAATTAATTTGGTTTTTGTTACTATAGTCCATCCATCATCAGTGTTTTACATATGCATAGATAAGGAACTCTTTTATATGTAACTCAGATAATATTAATAGTTTTTAAGACAGAACAATTTAAATATTTATCTTATTTGATAAAATTCATAAAGCACATATTAATATATAAATTGAAATTTTCATTAGGGAACATGTTTGTATAAACCACTGTTTCCATCGAAATGCAAAATAATATATATTAGCTTTTCTATAATAATAATATATATGTATATACTTAGTAATATCAAATATGTAATTGCACAAAAAGGGAAAAAATGTAAATTTAAAACTAAAGACCAGATTATGACGGGTATAATTTAGTTGATTTTAAATTTGAATCTTTTAATATATTAAAGAGAGGAAAGAGTAAGTAGTAATAAATAGTTAAAAGAATTGGTCAAAGCTAACTGAATATTTAATACTCCCTCCGTCCCGGTAATATATGGACATTTGGGATTGGGTTCAGTTTTTAAGAAATATAATATTTTAATAGTATAGAGGAAGAAAAGTATGTGTGTGACACGTCTTTTAAGAATATTTAATGTTATTATATTGATTGTGTGTGATAGTTTTTTACTAAATATGGAAATGTATAAAAGATAGTGGGACGCCCGATTTGGTAAAATGTACAAAAGTTACCGGGACGGAGGGAGTATTGAATATTAATTAGGGGGTCTATATAGCAAACAAAGGGGTACTAATGAATTTCCCGCCAGTTTTCATGCGGCTCATAATTAAAGAAATGGTTCAACTATGGTCGCAAATGTTGAACTGTAATTTTTGTCATAAACGATTATTTTTCACATTTTTATGTCAATTTTATAAGTGTACATTCGCTAGGTTTTAAGTTGTTCAAATAAGAAGGTGTATCTACAGAAAAGTACCTAGTTATATAAAAAATTTGCATGTTAGACCCCCTGTCAGAAAAATTTTCATATAAGTACCCGTTCGATTGTGTGTATCATTTTTCCAGTCTTGACGTACCTTTCTGTATGTGTATTAAGTACCATGTCACGCATTATATGGTACCCAGGTACCTATATACGGTCTATATGGTACCTTAATGTGTGTTATATGATGTACCATTTTCTCACTCTATTGCGTACCACAATATGATTCCATATGGTACGTAAATGTGTTCCATGACGTACTTGCTGCGGAACGGGTAGCAATGTGCAAAAATTTTATTCTCACAGGGAGCTGCATATAAAAAATCTGACAGGGGTCTGATTTGCGAAATTTTTATATAAATAAGAATTTATGTGTAGAGATCCCATAAAAAAAAGAAATATTTGCCTCTCTACAAAAAAGGCTCTGACCTCTCTCTACAAAAAAGAAAAATTACGCTCCAAACCCAAAACCAATCGGCGACGAGCTTCAAATGTAGATCGAACCCCGACCTGAACGAATCCACCATCTGAAAAAAGTTAAGTTCAGATCTTGGTCCAGCAAGTAGAATTTTGGGCATGAAAATTGACAGAAACCGAGCTGAAAGAATCTTAACTTTATCTCAGAGCAGGTATTTGGGTTCTGTGTTGAAGAAATTTGAAATGCACGACGCCAAGAAGGTTTCTACTCCCATTGCAGCGCATCGTTTTTTTGAATTCAAAAAATTCCAATTTTTCAAGTTGAGTAAATGCACATAAATTATGACGTCTGAAGTAGAGGAATATATGAAGGCAATTCCTTATGCAAGCAAGTATTGTGGGATCGATTATGTATGCATTTGGGGGTGTGTGCAGAACTTAGGATTCAAGGCGGCGAGAGAGCTTTGGGTAAGTTTACGCAGAAAGTTTCTTAGATCTTGCGAAAACTTACCCAAAGCTCTCTCGCCGCCTTGAACCCTAAGTTCTGACGCACACCCCCAAGCGCGAAGCAAGCACCGGCAGACCCCATCTCACAGCCTCGTCTGCCTCGTCTCCGTGCACGCTCCAACAGACTTGGGGGCCGCCTAGACGCGCGGAAGGCTTTGGTGACCTCATGATTTATTTTTTAGATTAATTTATGTGCTTTCCATTTCTTTCTCGTGAGTATCGTGTTTTTTTGTGTTTGTGTGTTTTTGCTCGGCTTTCGGAATTGTTCTTTGTGTTTCTTTTGTATGTTCGTTGTGTTTCTTTTTGTTGGTTCCGTCCTCCGCCCACCCCAGTGCCAACCACTGCTAGCAGTCCACCGCCGCCTTGCCGTCGCCAGTTTTGAGTATCCCGTAGTGGGACCTCATATCTCCCGACCCTTGGTTGGGAGCTTTTTCTTCCTAGTGGAGCCTCAGTCCGATGAAGATAAAATTTCAGAAGGCCAAGTGAAGTGAAGAGTCGTAGATTTATCTTAATAGCTTTTTGTACTATAGGTTCTTTAGTTCTTGCTAGTAGATTATGTGTTTTTGTTTTCTGTCGGTTTTTTTTCCTTATGGACATTTTTTTCCTTGTGGGAGTGTTGTGCCCCTTTGTGAGCCCTGTTCTCTCGACTGGCGATACAATTGAAACACTTTGGTCCATTTGTTAACTAATGCAAGCTATCACTTAAAAAAAAAAATAAAACGTTTTGTCGAGTATAGAACAGAAGCCACGACAGTGTTCTCCTAAATAAACCCTAACTTCATCACACCAAGGCTTTCGAATCAGAGGGGAAAAAAAAAAGCAAGCATGGCGAAAACTACGTATACGAGGCTGAAAGGCAGCCAGAATTTTCGTCTGCGTCTTCTGCTCGCGGCTCTGTCTTCGACACCTATCCTCGTCGAGGATATACGCGCCGACGCCACGTGGCCTGGACTCCGACCTCACGAGGTCTCGTTTCTACGGCTCATGGAACGAGTCTCCGACGATTGCGTCATTGAAATCAACGAAACCGGTAATAGGCATGACCTGATGAAGTTAGCTCATTTGTTCGCTTCACTGTATTCTCTTGGGACGTAATTGTTTGTTGTGGATTTTCTGTGTGATATTTTAGGTACGAAGTTGAAGTTCAAGCCTGGGATATTGATGGGTGGGAAGAACTTAGTGCACGACTGCGGTACGAGCCGAGCAATTGGTTACTTTTTGGAGCCGTTGATTTTGCTAGGCTTGTTCGGGAAGAAGCCTCTCAGTATTAGGCTTAAAGGTAGTCTATTTTTCCTTTTTATATGGTTTTCCATTTTGTGTTTCAGTTTTAGTTTGGTTCTGGAATTTAAAAAGGAACAGATAATTTAATTGAAAGAGTGGTGTTTTAATATGAATTGGGATTCCTCGGGTGAAAATTCGATTGATTGCTTTATAAGAGTTCTTCATCAAATTTCACCTGTGGAGCAATTTAAGTTTAAATACTTCACCTGTTTGCTGAATACTCTAGTTTTGGCTGGGATTGAAGAAAGAATAGATACTTATATATGAAAGAAGTTGCTGGTTTTTTACTTTGCGGTGAAAATTTGATCGATTTATTTCATAAGAGTTTCCCATTCGGTGATTATCTTTATGCATTCAATCTGATTGTGGATTGCCTGACATCCTTTTTAGGTATCACTAACGATGCCAAGGACCCATCTGTCGATACGTTCCGATCTACCACCTTACACATGTTAAAACAGTTCGGCGTTCCTTCAGAAGGACTCGACCTGAAAATCGAGTCTAGAGGTGTGCCTCCTCATGGTGGTGGAGAAGTTCTCCTGTCTGTCCCTATCGTCCCTGAAAGTCTAAAAGTAACGTTTTCCTGCCTATTGCCTTGTGGGAATCATTAAACTCTCCTATCTCACGAAAAGGCATGCTTTAATGTGATTATATTTTTACAGGCAGTTTCTTGGATTGACGAGGGATTGGTGAAGAGGATTCGAGGGGTGTCATTCTCCACTAGAGTATCCGTTCAGTTTGAGAATAAGATGATACACGCCGCTCGTGGAATATTCAACCGCTTGCTTCCTGACGTTCATATATTCACCGACCATAGAGCTGGCGCACAAGCTGGAAAGTAAGCTTTTTCCTTTTCGTCCACATTTATTTCATGATGTTCTTTAACTAAACTATGAAATTTGGCCTCAACTCAACTGCAGATCTGCAGGCTATGGAATTTCCCTCGTCGCTGAGACAACGTCGGGCTGCTTCATCTCTGTTGACACGGCGGTTCCCGTCCTAAAGAAAACGGCGAGGCCGAGATTGAAAACGAGAAATACGAAGCGAGCCCGCCCGAGGAAGTTGGCGAAGAAATTGCATCTGCGTTGCTGGCCGAGATCGAACAAGGTGGAGTAGTGGATTCTACTCATCAGGTATATGTTTACATCCAACCCATTTTGTAATATAACCGTATATGTTGAAGAATGTCACTGAAACCAATCTCAGAGCTCTAGCAAGGTTGTCTTTTACTAGGATTGTATCTTTGAGTGAATTCTCTGCTGTTGAAGGTTGAGCCTTTCGCGCATGAATAGTATTAAATCACAGTTCTTTTGATTTGTAATTTGTAGGGTTTGCTGTTTCTACTGTGCGCTTTGTGTCCTCAAGATGTTTCGAAGGTTCGTGTGGGGAAACTCTCGCCCTATGCAATCGAAGTCCTGAGGAACATAAGAGATTTTCTCGGGGTTAAGTTTGTTATCAAGCCTGATCCTTCGACGGGGACTGTCGTTGTGAAAGGCGTTGGATGTGGTCTGAAGAATTTGTCGAGGAAGATATCGTGAAGAACAGACGATGAACAGATATTACTTTTCTACCAAAAGGTCTAAAGACTGAATGAAGGTTTTTGAGAGATCAAAACAGCTGAGAATTCGAGGAATGTGTTACATTATACAATCGATTGGTGAAACTTAATTTATTTTTCCTTCGCTGTTATCACCTAGTACGTCGTTTTTTTTTTTTTCATGTCCAAGAAGGTTTCCTAGTTCAAATATTTGTTCTTTGTCGTCTCTTCTACCATCTCCTTTCCACGCATAGGGTATGAATACAGGCAACTGAAGTAAAGAGTAGACAACGAAGTATAAGCATCCAAATGTTGTCAATATATTAAAACTCTATAAAAAAAGTCGACAATCGAAGCAAAGAAGTCGAGCAAGCGAAGCTCTTACGAAAGTTAAGGAATAAAAAAGAAAAGGACAGAATGCTGATGAGAAAAAAATACGGAAGTTTGATTGAACAAGAAAGAAATGTATATCCACTGTGTAGTTCTTTAAAGAGTAACAGCATGAGAATCGCTCGCCCGCCCGCCGTCTCATATAAGCAAAAGAATCTCCCCTCGACCAATGGCTTCCTTCACTCCCTCTGTAGCATCGGGAAAAAAAAAAGAGACAATCAGTTAATACATTTGAGAGATTGGTAAGGGAATCTGCACTCCCATGACAGCTTTCTGACCAACAAGACAATAGAAAGATGAGTCTTGACTTTAATGATAGCCCATATATAAATCATGTGTCTTGCTTCTAAGTTATTTTATTCACCTCCAAACGAAAAGGTCAGTCGGCGAAGTTGAGCATATTACTTCACTACCACGAGAAAAAAAAAGCAAATTTAAACTCCCGTAAGTCATACCTTCAGACGCTTAGGGACTTGTCTGTGAATCAGAGTCACGGCAGCTATCTGAAGAAGGTACTCGATCAGTGGTGTCATCATCAACCTATAAAGGCACCATAGAGCATTAAGTGTTAGTATTTGAGAGAAATAAAATGTCGTCATGATTTATTTAACCAAAGATACAAAGAGGTCGAAAGCTACATAATGAATGCACCAAGTGGTTTGTAACTTTGAATAGTAATTACCTGTGATTCTTCAGTAGATGGAAGATCAGCATTGTTTTCAGACACAATCGGCAATAATGATGTCCCTTCTTCTTCTTCTTCTTCTTCTTCTTCTTCTTCTTCTTCTTCTTCTTCTCTTCTTCTTCTTCTTCTTCTTCTTCTTCTTCTTCTTCTTCTTCTTCTTCTTCTTCAGTGACAGTGTCTGAAGTTGTTGCCTGAGAACTACCATCGTCATGAACTGCTTCGCCACGGCGTAGCGAAGCTGAATAACTGGAAGCGCGCTCGAGAAAGCGTTCCATGTTACTGAATAGCTGCTCAAATCTGTCTCGGTCAGGAAAGGAAGATTCTTCCTCTGGTTCGCTGGGGGGTGAACTATCACCTGAAAAAAGGGCGTGTTTGGCTATCTATCATCTTATTGTTGCTTTCTTTAGTAAGCTGAAAATAATTTTCATGAATCATGCACTAATCACCTATATACAAAACACAAGGCATGAATAACGGTGTATAAACACATAAACTACTTACTAACTTATGCCATGTCCCATGTTTCTGCAGAAAACAAGGTTATACCGAATTGTATAGTTCAAAAAACATTAACTACATAGAAATCTTAAATATATTATAAATATTTTTCCCCGGACAGTTAGAAGTAAGAATATGAAATGAAAGATTCATAGAGGACTTGTGTACCAATAAATAACAAATAAGTAAGAGTTAAGCTTCCCCATAATCACGTATTCACTTGGATATGAACAACGTATTCATGTTTCGGTATACTAAAATGCCGACCTCCGATCATACAGCATGCTACCATAATGACACATAGTAATTTCAGCCTTCAGGGATGCAAACTATACGACGTTCTTCAAAACTTCAACCACACCATGAAATCCATTTACAAACGCATAAATAGAAGTAAAGATACCTTCAGAATTACCATCGTCTGCAGCACTTTGAGGCTGTATTGCTGAAGAAGGAACGCTACGTTGTTGTCCAGTACTTTCGGGAGTAAGTGTTTGTTCTGCTGCTTGAGAAGCTTGAACTCCAATGGAATTTCCTGAAGAAGCTTCTACTCCTGCCGAAGCTGGAGATAAAATCCCAATTGTACCATGAGGATATGCCCTCACTTGTGGTCTTTGGCTCGGAGAATTGGAAGGAGCATTCTGCTGAGTAGTAGGGCTTAAAGTGGTGGACATCTCTGGGGTAACTTGATTTTGAGGCTGAGAAACAGTCAGCTCTGTTTCTAGACAGTACAGAGCCTGATAACATAAAAATGAGGCAAAAGAGGTTTAAATAAATGCTAGTTTTCCATGTTCTGTTGCAAAAACGTATCATATCCAGTGAATTAACATTATGTGTAGTTTGGCATGAGTTACCTGTTCTTATTATGTCATCATTATTCCTTGTGGGCGAAGGGGTACCAACAGAACCTCCAGGAAACCCAGGGACAGTTTGAGCGCTTCCCAAAGGACCTGGAGCTAAATTCGATCCTTGTTGGAGAGTAATTGCTGTGGTGGAGAGAAAATGAGTTAAGATATGTAATAGGCTATGCCCAAGCGAGGAAAAAGTATTCGATAAAGTACCACCTGAACCATGATTGGGTTCGGCCCAGTTGCCGAAACATAAACAGAAGGTCCAGCATTCACCGATGCATCAGCCTGCAGGTAAAAAGTTATCGGGAAAAAAAACAGTCAGTTTTGAAGGCCATAGCTCAAAACAAGATATTTCGAACTGACTGACTGAAAGTGGAAGTAAACAGAGGACATACAGGCGTTTGACCCATTCGCAACGTCATCGTTGTCCTACCAAGCTCGAGAAACAGAGCACCCAAGTTTTGCAAAAGGGCTCCCGACCTCACTGCATTAGTTTGAATTCTCGCCCGCTCTAATGGATCAGTTATCTCCGACTGATGTCTCAGTTGCCCGGCAAGTTGCTGCAGAAAGAGGGCGAGTTAAGCGACACAAAGATTACGTAGCCTTTGATGCAATCATTTTTTCAACAAACTGAAGCATTTATATAGCATCAAAACCAATTCGGATTCATAAAATTTAAGTGGTCAGGGTTACATACTGATAAAGTTCAGAGGCTTGTTCAACGAGCATTTGCCTGCTAGAAGACATCACCTCAGCCAAGAATAGAGGTGAAAGAGCTCGTCTAGTGTCTGAAGAAAGTTCAGCACCTTCCAAATTTTCTTCAACTCTCCCAGACAAATCTGTGTTTGAGAGTTTGTGCTTCCTCCTTTGTTGGATCGAAAAGCGGTCAGAGATCAAGAGATAAAAGGAAAAGGTTGTTCAGCGAAATCAAAGTAACAACAATAAAATAAAAGAGAGGGAAATTTATTCACCAATGGAAAGAAACTCTCGTCTCAAGTGACTCAAGTACTCTGACAAGGTGGTCAAAGAATCCGGTATCATCTGCAATACATTACAATAATCAGACAAAGCAACTGATATAGTTATGAGGCCAATGGGAACTTTCCAATAAGATATCCGAAGTTTTCTATTTTGTTCTCAGGAAATCAAAATTATGATGCTATAAATATTTCATCATCAGTATATTTTAAGGTACCTGAGGCTGCAAATTTTCACCAGGATTGCCAGAATTTCCTGCATTGTTGAGACCTGATGCAGTAGGGGCTGTTCCAAAGGAAGTTGCTGACCATTAATACGCTTTATATTTTTTTCCATCAAATAAGAATAAGAACGTAAGCTCGTAAGTATATAGAAGTTTTTCAAATAGGGTGTCTTCAAAAGTCGAAGATGGTATGTTCAAACCTAATAAACTTACATCAAGAGCCAATCCTTCGTTGTTACCTCCACCTCTAGTTATTCCAACTGCTGTAAGAACGGATGAAAGGATCTAGAAGACACAAGAAATGAGGCCTTTAGCGTGTCAGCTAGTAGTAGCATGACAATGAGAGAACTGTCAATTTACCCGACTCAGAGTTGGATAATATCCTTCACCCTCCGATAAATTGAAGGCCTCAACTAGCATTTCACCCCTCGTTCTACTGCCTGAATTTGTGGTTGCTGCAGATAAATATTGGTATCAGAAAACTATCTAACTCAATCTAATCACAGAAACTATCTCTTTCGAGATAGATTGATGCATCAAACCACATGATCATGTTTCGGAGTAACTTTTAAGAACTCCCATCAGAATGAAAAATCACCAAATAATACTGAGGGTGGTAACTGGTATATGCTGCAAGCAAACTTAATCTAATCATAAACAAATAACTAAAGCATTACATTTCTCAGGTTGCAAGTAACATTATAGATAGTGCTTGCCTGGAACACGTAACCAGAATTAGTAGATGAATGCGCTATGCTATATCCACTAATAAATAAAGTTTTCCTTTTATCAGGGCACCTAATAAAAAACGGACAAGCAGGCCGTTTAACACCTTCCTTTAAACACATAAGAAGATTAGATTCCCATCATCTCAAACGAGTGCACTACAACCTGTAGGAAATAATAAAGAGGAGGCATGCCTACCGTTTTATTAACTTGATCAAATATAGGATGCAAGGTCCACGTTACATGGAAATAAGGTTAATTTAATAGACAACGTAACTAAAATCTAAATATAGCTACAATATTCGATCTGGATATAGCAAATCTAACGGTTGTATTAGGTGTAATCAATCTTAGAAAAACACATAATCAAAACAACAGAAACTCAATAAAGAACCGGTCTGTCATTGCCACATGCCAAACAATGTGAGCAAAGGATGAACAATGTCAATTTGATAAACTATTAATTAACCATTACAAACCATCATACCTTGATCATCTGACGAACTCCCTTGCACTGGCGCAGAAGGAGGCCTCTCCACCAGGTGCAGGGTGTGACCATCTTCAACTTCTAAATGCAGTTATTAAGGAACACCAGAAAAAAATTACTATAACCACACAAACAGTTGATTAGTATGCTTCAAGCCAAACTGCGTAATAAATCATTATCAAAGATCTAGAGCACAAAGTCAAAAGGATACGATAAACCGACAGAAGCTGGTCATCCTTCAACACTCTACCACGACAGATAAGGCGCTGTTGTTCAGGGACAATACCAGTTACTGAAGCAATCTGTTGCTTCAGCTCGGGAACGGGCACCTGCAGCGAACAGCAAGTGTAAGAAAACGGAAAAGAGAACAGAGACATGAAAAAGAAGGCATATTTAGCGCTTTTCAAACATAGACAAATCTATGTTTGACGTTAAGCACAGATCTAGGATCATCCGAAACTTCTATGCTACCTTACCTCTTTACCATGTAAGGACAAATGACTCAATACCAATAGAAAGTTCTTAATGTGGAAAACCTTCACTCCATATCATAGAAACACACTAATTACGCAGATAAACACAAAAGGGAAAGGGATGAGAATTTACGCATTTATTTACGCGCAATGTGAATGTTCGAGAATCCAGCGTCTTGATCTTTATCTCGATCGTGGTCTCCGAGCATTCCAATCCATCATTTCCGTCTTCTGTTGTCTTGTCGTCGGCTCCATTACTTTCCATCTCTTTAAGCGATAGAATTACTGAAAGTCAAGACGTCAAGATGATTAGGGTCATTCATAATAAGACATAACTCAAATAAACTAAATTGAAAAAATCGGCGAAAGCCTCAGAACACAGACCAAAAACCACAAACAAATGAAGAACCCAGTTATTCGCGCCGTTAATGTTACGGCAAAAAAGGGCGACTTAAATCAAAACGTCAGGATTCAAAAGCAGCCGAAAAAAGATTAAATCTTTTCAAGCTCGGGATTTCGAAACATGCCGAGCAGACGTCAAGCGCAACCTCGCAGCTGCCACTGAGTAATTAAAATCAAAGCACACAAAAAAAAACAAAGATTCAAAGCTGATGAAATCGTACCTGAAATAATCGCAAAGACGCAGCAGCCAGCCAGCCAGCAACTGTACCCTGAGAAGAGAGCACTGAACGAAATGAAAATAAAATCGGACACACGTGCGCCTATTTATAGTCCAGTGTAAAGTGAGAGGCAAAACAGTAAATTTGAAGGTGGAAAATCAAAAAGTCAACAGATTCTTAATGGGCCGGCCCGTTGAAGTTAATAATCTACCTTTTCCTCTCGGGGAAATTTCCTTTCGGTCCCTTTTCAAGTTTGAAATTCATCTTTAGTGCTCCTCGAATTATTTTTTTTTCTTGTTCAGTACGATTTGAGAAACCTTTCCTATTCAACATCTAAAATGGTCTTTGCAACGTGAAAAGACGAAAATAACCTTACTTCACACGTTCAAAAAGCTGACAATTATTAACACATAGATTGATTATTCCAACAAAATTCGTAATTATACCAATAAAATAGATATAATACAAATAATTGTAGAACATGTTTTCGTTATTATACCAATACATAACGATTTATAATTTTTATACCCCGAAATTGAACTTATACCAATTGTAAACGTTATCATACCAACAAATTTGAACATCATACTAACTATTTGTATA
Organism: Craterostigma plantagineum; assembly: GCA_027422505.1. Classification (NCBI taxonomy): domain Eukaryota; kingdom Viridiplantae; phylum Streptophyta; class Magnoliopsida; order Lamiales; family Linderniaceae; genus Craterostigma; species Craterostigma plantagineum. The sequence continues at coordinate 41,595 of JAPQWV010001065.1, forward strand.
ATAACGATACACTTGGTATAACATTCAGTCTGTTGGTATAATAGAGACAATAGTTGGTATATGTCCAGTTTTATTTGTATACATTATAATAACATTTTTGCTGGCATAAATAGAGACAATAAAATAATCACGCAGGTTGTATCAGTTCCAGTTTTGTGGATAAGATAAGTTATTTTCATCATTTCACTATTTGGGATATTAAACACATAACTTTTCACATGTGGATATTGAACAGAAAGAAATAATCCAATGGATACTAAACAGAAATTTTAACCTTTGAAAGGTACTAGAAGGAAATTTGCCTTTTCCTTTAAATCAAAACTTATCCGCTAGTAAAAGTTATACGTAACGTAATTAAAAGATGAAACAATAAATATTTACATATTGGGCCCAAAATGGTCAGAGTCGGCCCATTATTGGCCCATTGAGAATTCATCACTTCCACTCAACTGTCTTCGATGTTATCAATGGCGTCACTCTCAAGTCAACGGCGAGATAGCCGTGTGGGGCGGAGCGTCGCTTAGGCGTCGCCGACAAGGCTCCGCCGCAAAATCTCGAGGCTTCTCCATCTTAGCTGAATAAATCGTGCACTTGCTCGGTGGCTCCGACGTGATCTCTCGATGCCCTATCACCGCCGAGAACGAGAAATCGGCCGGCAATTAACCAGAATTGTACTCTTTGCTTCAAATCCTTCACCTACGGAGGACACCTAGGGTAAGAACCTTTTCCGATACGGCGTTTCGCCCTTGTTCGATGCATCGGAAGAAACAGCTATCGGCTTCTGTCTAGTGCTCATACTGGTGATGATGGCGTTGGTGTCGCTTTTGTTAGTTATTAATGCATATTCCGATTAATAATGCTTCTGCTAATAGTAACGAGGCATGAAAAATTCTACGCAACTTTGTTCGCAGTTTCCTAATCACCAGTTCAAATGAATGCCTCTTTTTTGGCGGGTAAAAGACGCATATGACTGCTTTTAGGGTTCTTTCACGGCGGGTTTTATGGCTTTGAGCGGCGGCAGGTAGGTACTGATAATGCCTCCTCTGTTTGTTGTTGGTATGTGATGATGGATGCCATGTATGGATCTTTTTCTGCTGCCAAGTTAAATATGCAAGAAAACTCTTTCTAAGAAGAAGTTGTCGAAGGGTCTTTGGTCGAGGAGAGACGAGGCCTATGATTTTCGTCTGTAAACATCCAATAGGCGTCATCTCTCCTGCGACCGAAGTCCCTTTTTTCGACTACTTTGGATTTTCATCAATCCTTTCCAATTCCAACTACAGACACTAAACTTCCCTTCTCATTTTCTTTCTTCTTTAATCTTATTTTCTGATTGCTTCTAATAGGTGAGATGTATGTGGCTGTGGCTGTATATTATTAGAGGGAGGTGTTTACTAGGACATATTGTATACATCGATGGGCATTATATATATATATATATATATATATATATATATATATAACTTGGGAGCACAGCTGTCTTATTGAACTACCGGAATGATGTCACTCCCCTGACATCATCTGCCCTGACGTTTTCTTTTCTAGATTTTATGACAAAGCCAACGATGGCCGATTCTTGATTGAATGCATTTTTTGAGGTTAGGGTAATTCGGACGATTTGCAGAAAAAGAGCGAGTCAATCTATGCTGCGAGGCGACCTTCGACACGCTCGAGAAACATCATTGAGCCATGCATGTGTCTACATTTCTAAGATGGCTGTGAACCCTGACAATCCTTGGATCAAGATTTATCCAACATGCATTTTCTTTTTACACTAAATTGACATAATAGGAGTCTTTGCTTAGGCTCAAGGACCACTTCTTGGCTGCTGTCCCGTCCGAGAAATTTTGAATTTTCTAACACAAAATTTGACCTGTGGAGCCCATGTGAGGAAGCTCGTCTTGATGGGATGTCGAGTTTGAGCTCACAAATGTTTGAGTTCGAGCTTTATTGAGAGCTCAAGGTTTAAAATTTTCTATGACTTCTTAACTTTAATTTAAATTTCGACTAGCCAAGCTTGAGCATTTTAACTATTTATCTTCTGAGTTCAAATACGAGTTTGAAAATATATAGCTCGTTCATGGGCCCAATGCTAGCCGATGTTATTGTTCTTTCTTATTGTAATGGATCAATGTTTAGTCTTGTAAGCAAATCGGCAAATAATAATGCAAATTTATTACCTTAAAGAATCGAATCTCCGTCAACTTGTAAATTAAATAAGGCCCAACAGTGTAATAAAATGCAGAAACAGTCGAACACTTAAATTTCTGTTGGCGTTGAGCTCCCATTTCAATAGCATATCGTTTTCCCACCCAAAAGAATTGAATAGAAGGCGTCTCGTGAAAGAAAGGAGAAGCGAGGGAAAGACAAAAAAAAAAAGGAGAAGATTTGATCTTGTTAAAGATTTGAATCATTTGATGTCCATGAAGGCTGCTTCTCTTTTGTTGTCTCTATATGTTTCCTCGTTCAGCTCCTCAATGGGTATGTATGCATTTCTCAGCTCAAACGAAGAATACGAGTAATTTCGTAGACTAATGTCCATCATGATTTTTTTCGATTATCTTTCAGAAACCAATCGGAGATAAAGTTAGCCGCCGGCGCATCGCCGGCTTCGCTTGACCCGACTAGGGTCACTCAAATATCGTGGAGTCCCAGGTTTTATTTTCATAAAAAAATGCTGTCATCTTTTTTTCAGTAGAAAGATGTGCGATTTTTGCGTGTCTATTGTGATATATGTGAAATTCATCTGATAAACGATTGCAGGGCTTTTCTGTATAAAGGGTTTTTGACAGATGATGAGTGTGATCATCTGATTTCCCTGGTTGGTTAGCTAATGTTCTTTTCTTGTTTCTGCAACTATGGACTTCTATTCCATTGATTCATTGAATGATTAGTGGACTATTTCGCCTTCACAGTCTAAAGATAAACTCGAAAAATCTATGGTCGCCGACGAGGATACTGGAAAGAACATAGACAGCGAAGTACATACGAGTTCTGGCATGTTTCTGAGGAAGGGACAGGTTATTTAACATAAACTCCGTTTGTCACATTTCTTTCCAGCTATTCTAATGTAATAGTTTCATCACATCAGTGTATATTGATTTCTCTCTTCTCTTCTAATTGAAGGATGAGATAGTTGCTGGCATCGAATCAAGAATCGCAGCATGGACTTTTCTTCCTCCTGGTATATATTAGAGAACTGCATAGTTTAATCTAATTTTTCGTCTCATTTTTTCGCTGTGAATATTACATCGTTACGCAGAGAAAGGAGAGGCTATACAGATATTACATTACGAACATGGCCAAAAGTACGAGCCACATTACGATTATTTCACCGATAAGGCCAACAAGAACTCGGCGGTCACCGTGTGGCTACTGTGCTAATGTATCTATCAAACGTCGAAAAGGGCGGAGAGACAGTTTTTCCACAATCCCAGGTATGTAACATCGATAACTTCCTTACATTGTGATTTTCTTGCATTCAAACTCAATCAACTTCGTTCATAAATTCAGCACTTACACATATGCAGATGAAAGACAAACAAGTAAAAGGAGAAGACTGGTCTAAGTGCTCCAAATATGGCTATGCAGGTAAGAAAAATGCAGCCTTTTTCACAATCATCTTCCTCGCCATTCTTTCCTACGTTTGTTCGATTCTCTTTCGTGGACAGTTAAACCTAGGAAGGGCGATGCTTTACTGTTCTTCAGCCTCATCCAATGCAACTACAGACACGTCGAGCTTACATGGAAGCTGTCCCGTTATTAAAGGCGAGAAATGGTCAGCTACGAAGTGGATTCACGTGAGGTCATTCGATAGAGCGATCTCAAGTTCTAAATCGGAGGAATGCGAAGATGAGGACCCAAATTGCCCTGATTGGGCTCTAAGAGGTGAGTGCGAAAAGAATCCTCTTTACATGGTTGGCTCTGAGGATTCCCTCGGTTATTGCAGGAAAAGCTGTAAGGTTTGTTCGTCGTGAGCTTAGTATGATATAGTATGTGATTGGTGTCCTATGTTGCAGAAAGTGATATTTTAAGGTGTTTATGTGGGAGATTAGTGTATCATTGTACATGAAGTAATAAGCCAAGCTGCCAAATTACAAGAAAATAATTGAAAGGAAACTGTCTTGTTATGAAAGATGTCTTGCTAAAATCAGGCAATTTGGACCTGACTTCATTCTGTTGAAGCCGAGCATGCATTATTGTAAGAGAGAGAGAGAGAGAGCAGAGAGAGAGAGAGAGAGAGAGAGAGAGAGAGAGAGAGCATTCTTTCTCCTGTTATGTCATACAGATTATTCTTCATTTCTTTCTTTCTTGATTTTAACTTCAAAATAATCATGCGATTGTTGTTAAATCTCATGCATCTCATGCTCCCCTCACTTGTTAAACATTCCTCAAATTTCAATGCATTAAAAAGAAGGAAGTATTATCACATAACTGCTGCATATATCAGTCTCTCTTTCAAAGAAAGTTAAGTACACAGTGAGAAAGAAGCTTTCATTCAATGGGAAGGCCGCCGTGCTGCGATAAAACTAACGTCAAGAGAGGCCCTTGGACACCCGAGGAAGACGCAAAGATTCTTGCCTACGTGGCGAGCCATGGAATAGGAAATTGGACGTTAGTCCCACAAAAAGCAGGTGAAAAAAAATCCCACAAATGCTCGAAATCTTCCGTTCGTATGTAAGAATGGAGTTTAAAAACCTCTGTTTGTTTCTTACACGAGTCTTTTCAGGTCTAAACAGATGTGGTAAGAGTTGCAGGCTAAGATGGACCAACTATCTCCGCCCCGACCTCAAACACGATAGCTTTACGCCCGAGGAAGAAGAATGCATCATCGAACTCCACAAAAAGATCGGCAGCAGGTTTTTTATTATACCGTAATAATATAAATCTTCGATTTTCAGCCAAATATTATTTGTATCTTATTACATGGTAGGCTTAATCTTTCTCAGGTGGTCTTTGATAGCTAGGAGATTGCCAGGTAGGACGGATAATGACGTCAAGAACTATTGGAACACAAAGCTGAAGAAAAAGCTGACCAAACTGGAATCGACCCCATAACTCACAAACCCTTTTCTCAGCTCCTAAGCGAATATGGAAAGATCATGCTTTACCAAGAAACGACGTAATGGCTCAAACTTACCAAAGGGTGAATCAATTTCAAGCCATGAACGTCGTCCCAGTCGAAGGTTTTTCGTACGGTGGCATTTTGGGTGCAGCAGTTCGTCGAGGCCTTGTGAGCCTTCTGAGCATCGTATGGTAAGTAGTGGCTACTTTCGAACGCCCCATCTTTTCAGACAACATGGATATTGGTGTTAGATCGCTGACTATGGATGGTGAAGAAGCTCAGATTCAAGAAGAGGGCTTTCTGAATAATCTCATTGTGGATGATCATTATGTGGATGGATTTGAATCAAGAGAAGCTGAAATACTGCCTTATAGTGGGGATTTTTATGGAGGTTCGAAGAATTTTTCTGGAGATTCAGCTTCGCAGTTCACGGAAGACTCCTTCGTGGATTCGATCTTCGCCCACGACGAGGAAATGCGAGTTCGTTTTCCCGACATTTTGCGCGACGAAGAGGGCGTATGATTCTTGAGAGTTTGCTTCAAGAATCGGTGCAAGAAAGGGTTTTTTTCCGATGTTTAGTTTCTTTTTGGACCAAGAGATTCATTCAAGATAATAGTTACGAGCAGATTTATGGCATACTCATAATTTTGTTCGTAAAAACGTAAACAGACCGAAAATTGGTATCATGGTGAGCAATGAATGATCTTTATCGAGTCTAAAGCCATAAGATGAACCCATCATCTAAAAAAACAAATGTCTAACAGCCTCGGTTTTACTTCTCTACACTGTAATCAGCAATTCAAGCAATGAAAAAATCGACTAAAACCTGTAAATCTTTGCCGCTTTTGGTCGAAGGAACAAAAAGAATCAGTTAAAGTTGTTACTTCTGGAAATTGCTATCAATGTAGAAAATATCCGATTTTTAGGTGTGCTTTTTCGCACGACCATTCGAAGGAGCACCTTCTTCTCTCTTGGCGCCAGACGACTCGGGCTTTCTGGCCCACGCTGGGGCCCGATCGGGCTCATAACGGTAATCGTAAAACACTCTTCTCCAGCAGAAATCCTCTCTTTAGCAAAAATACCAACTCTGTGATCTCCACCAACCATAACGACCTGACAGAAACGAAACAAAATTAAGGAATCTATTCAAGCTACGTTGCACAGCATTTGTCTTTTTATCGTAGGAAAGAAAAACAAATTACTAATTTGATGTTAATTTAAGGTGAGGCTTACCTTAGCATAGCAATTGGGATCAGGAGAATGGTTGGCAAACTTGAGTTTATCTCCCTTTCGGTAAGCATCGAGCACGAACTGGTAAGAAGGATTTTCCATTAATGTTGTAGAAAATAGCAATCATTGATGCATTGAGAAGAAGAATATGAAGGTAGGGAAAGATAAGTATGCATGATGAAAGATTAATCAGAAGATCTTGCCTGATCGTTCAGATTAAAAAGAAACGAAGAATTTTCACGGTCATATATCTTCCCACGCTTGTCAGCTTCGCGATGTGATATCAGTTCGCCAGTGTATTCTCCAAGATATTCGTGTTTGGCAACGCTATTCTGCACAGTGCTGAAAGCTGAGTAAAAGGAAAGGGCACATGAAAATACAAGCCAAATAAAAAACTTAAGTCACCTTCAAGAAAGCTCCCCAGCCAGAAATGTCAGACTTTCCTAATAAAACCTAAAGATATACAACAAAGCCAAGTTATAACAAATTTTCAAAATCAGTTTGCTCGAAACTATAGCAATGTGTGTGTGCATTTGATTGTGTGAATGTAACGAAATAATATAAATGCATCAGAGATGAGAGAAAGCACTTAATACTTTACCCTCTGTCGTTGTTTCAGAAGCAGCTTCATGTTCCTGCATTCATAGTTATCACCTCTTTGGGAAGGCGTACCAAGAGAGCCATCACCACAGCTGTCAAGCCATATATATATATATATATATATATATAATAAAATAAGATGCAACTTATGCTAAAATAAGGCAATTGTTAACAGTGTACAAAAAGCACACTTAAGATCATCGTACAAATCATATCTTGTGAAAATTGTAAAAATTATCACCTTATCCAACAATTGCGGCATACATCTGGGTCGCATTTCCTATCCGCAACAAAACATGGGCATTGACGGACTTCGACACTGACTCTTAGCACACTGACAGCCCCTGAATCGATTCTTGCAACTTTTTGGACATCTGAAAAGGCCGATTGCAGGGCACCATAAGTTGTTGCCAAAAATCTTACAAGGGGTTGGTGGAAATAAGAATATCAGGATTCAGATGGAAACACTCACCCACAATATTTTTCACAACATGTACCATTAACAAGGCATGGGCATGCCTTTCCGCACACAGGTTGGCACCCGCATGGATTATATTGCCGACAAAGTTGGTCCTTTCTTTCAGAAATCCTCTTACGAAATGACTGGGATCCAGCAGATTTCCATGTATATTTTAAACGGCGTACTCTACCTCTTCTACGCAAAAATTTAGATCTTCTTCGCGCGGCACCTCCCTGGTTTCACATGAAATTAGAGCATATCATATTCCATGCAAGTACATAATATACTACGAAACACAAGATAATCATTCTAGTTTTACTGAAACATGCACCTATGCACACCAACCAGCACACAACCACACACGCACACACACACACACATTTTTTGTTGCGTAAGGTAAATAGTTCAGATAAAAGATGGAGGAGAACTGCTCACCACATTTTCATTAACATCAAGTTTTGGTGAGTCATCAGCAAGAGCTGTCCCATCGCCAACTTGCGATTTTTTCTCACAGCATTTCATGTAGTTAAATATCTCTGAACAGGTTTTCATGTCAGACATCAAGTTTCTTGCAATCAGACAGCTGCAGTACCAAAAAGGGCCAGACCATATCAGAAGAATTGAAACAAACAATCTGAGAGATTTTCAATATGCAAGGTGTAAGAGATAAGCAGGCCTGTCGGAAACAAAAACATGCAAGAGATCATGCAGATATGAGAGTAGAGAGATACATATCGAAAGTACGTCCATCATGAATTTGGCTTTAACATTTAAAATGATGCAAAAATTTAAAAGAAAAAATTTGATTTTAACCTGTTGTGGCCAAAAATCTCTAGGCCCTTCTCATACATTGCCTTTTCAAAAGGTTTCCATGATTGATCATCAGCTATTTCAGGCTTGCTCGTATTTTCATCCACAATCACATCTTTGTTTAAATCATCACTGCTGCTAGTCATGGGTAGATTGTTCCCGCTCTCATTTGATGCACCACTTGCTGCATCCCCCGAGTAAAAACTTGTCAGAATCTATCACTGAGGATTCTTTTTTCCTCAAGTTTTTAGAGCTTGTCGGTTTTGTTCTTGGAGAAGAGTTGGCATCTTCCGTTCCTCGACTTGAGACAGTCATCCGATCATTCAACTCGTTAAAACCGAGACCACATTCAGCAACAGAATCAGAATCAGAGTTGTATTCGTCCTCTTCTTCTTTTTGGCCAGGAGAATGTTTTCAGCAATTCTCTTGCTACTTCTTTTGTCACTGCCAGATGTTCCCTTCGAAGATGCATTGATATCAGTGCTATGTTTGTTCTCTGAGGAAGATGCACTTTCCCCGAGCAGGACTCGGTTTTCTTCCTGGTTGGCGTGCCTCCCTGCTTGCGCTTTTGCCTTAGCGCAGAAATGTTATCAGATGCCAGAGCTTCTTTGCCTTTCAGCATTGTCATACCGGACTTTGGTGTACCATATTCACACTCCATGATCTGGAACGTTGTAAGTTAACTTGTAAACAGCAGTAATAAGGAGAATAGTAATCGCATGTCAAGAGGAGAAGAATAATATATTTCAGCCTATGAGTCATGCAAATATGAGGAATGGATAGTAGTATTTTCAATGCACTTTGTACACATGAAATGTAAACATGTATCCATACCAGGAGATGGCAATTTGGGCCACATGGTTTTTTTTCACCTTCAGGACCAGACCAAGGTAACTGTTTTTTCCGCCTAAACAATGGAAGAGATTTCATTGGGGCTAAAACCTAACTTCGAATATGTTCGATCGTATCACCGAAGACGGATAACTTACAGGAAATATAAGATCCTGCGAACATCCATGTAGTCTACAATCAAAAACCTGCCACGTGACACTGACTGATTAAAAGAGAGAAATACGAAAATAATATGTTAAGGGCTTCAACTGTTGCTTCCTAAAAGAACAAAGATTCTTATTAGTGCTCACCAGACAACGTCGACAAAATAAATTATCAAAAGAATCAAGAGCAGAGTCCAAATCTTTATCAATGTATGGATTCCCAGAGCCTTCGATAGTTTCATTGCTCACACAACACTTTCACTGAAATTCTTGATAAGATCCTCGTATCTTGCCTGCATATGATTTCATGGTAGTTTATCTCTATGTAGTAGCAAAACATATGGGAACGAGAGAAGAAAAGTTTTTGTGTCCAATTAGATACTTTTCTGAAGTAATAAGACGTATATGATTGCTATTAGAGATAAATTCGTTATACCTTGATCTCATCGGGTTTTCTAGATAGACACTGTGCCAAAGAATCCAGAGTCATTTCAGAAAGCCCTACTTCTTCGATAGTTTTTTCTGGGAGAAAATTACAGAAAAGGAGTTGTAGTAGCCTTCTTTCCGACCAAATTATACAAACAGTGAATAACAGCCAGAAATTACAGTCAAGTTTAGCAGAAATATGATTTCATACCTATTATCTTTAAGACAATGCAAGGCTAAAAACGCATTTGGATAAACTATAAACAGATTAAGAACATGATTCTCAAATCCAAATTTAGAAAAACACAACTAATGATATATACCAACCGCAGTATATAATCTTCAGATTCAATAAATTCTTTCTTTTCCTCTTCATCACAAATAGCTTCTTCTTCGCTATCACTACAAATTAGAGCTTCACCACCAGTTTGATCATAATATATCCGCCTCCTGCCCAACACTGACTGATCTTCGGTCATTCTCTGATTTCTGCAGCCGAAGTATGTCAGCACCATTAGACACCAAATAAAACTTAAGACCATCTCAGCATAAATCTCAACCTTTTAAATGCAAATAATTCAACAATTTTGCAAGATAGAATAAAAAGACCATCAATCTGGTTCAGAGAAAAAAAAAAGACAAACGAGTGCATTATATCTCTGATTAACCTGTCAAGGAACACCCATGTAGTATATGGTGGCAACTTTTGCACTGCAGGCAGCTTGATGGGGCGAACAGCATTCTTGACTGCAATGCTGGATCCTAACAGAATTGCAGAGGGAGCGAATCCATCTTCCTGAGAGCTACTGCTATCATTATCTCCATTACTGGTTTTAATACCATTATGCATATCAATTGCATCTTTCTGCCTCCTTGCCAATAAATCTACACCTCCATCAGCAGAAACAGCCTTTAAATTCCTTCTTTCCGTAGCCAGCTTATAGAGATTTTTGGTTGCATCCTGCACTTTCCGGGCATTTTCCTCCATTCTTTTCTGCGGAGAACCAAAAGGAGAATAAGTTAGAATTCATTGATTTATTATCATGGCATGGATGGTGATGCTCATGTTTTTAATAAATTTATCGACACAAAGAAATATATACCTTCACATAATCAGCACGGTCTGAAGCAATTGATTCTTCAAGGAATCAATTATGCTAAAGTGTCTTGTAATGATGGACTTGATTCTTGCATCCCCGGCACCTGTCAATGTCAATGTAAGGGGAAGGGAGAGAAATCAAAATATATTCCATACATAAGCATATAGAATATACATTCCAGAGTTAGCAAGCGTATTGGGAGAAGACAACCTAAAGATATATCGTTATTAATGCAAAGGCAAAGGATTATGTCACAATGACAATTAATTCACACATTTGGGACATAAAGAAGCCCAAAGGAGACGTATAAGAGGGATTGATAAAGTAACTTTAAGAAATCAGAATGGAAAAATATCGATCCACTTATACAATAGCATATGATGAAATGTTAAAAGAGTAACACGGTGAAGTCTATTATTCCATAATAGAGTATATTTCCACCATATCTCATTAGCCAATGTGTAATACAGCAAAGTAAAACGCAGCTGGCAGCTAGAAAACATACCAACCCAGAAAACAGAATACACAATTATTAACATGATACAGCACATGTGACCGTGTGCCTCCATAAGCTACAGAAATATGTGGATGATCATTTCTTACAACCCAAAAAATACAGTTATATGAAACGAATTCACCCTTCCAGATACACAAAAGAAGATCAACACGCACCAAACAAGTCCAGGTAAAAATCAACCAAAACCCAACCGCACCAAAAACAACCATCACGAAAAACACAATTCCCACACAATCCAACACAACACGAAAACAAGACAACGCTCCGACGAACGAAACAACACAATGTACCTCCCAATTCAATCTACACATCACCAATCGTTCTCCAACCCCGCAAAAACCCAAAATGGAATTAACAAAACGACACTCAAAACCAAACCGAACACCGCAACAGACACTCAGAACACAGTCACAACCAACAATGCAGCCTTAAAACCAATCTGAAATCTTATTAAATACCGTCGGATCAAATCCCGAACCCGACGCAGAGGGCTCCGACGTCGACATTGCTGTAATCGTAACTTCGATGCCATGCTGCGCTCGATCCCTCAATCACGAGCCGATTCATGCAAGAATTCCCGGACCTTAGGGCTTGGCGGGTTCGTGATTTTAAAAATTGAGGAGGAAAAAACCCTAAAATGTTGATTGTTTTGGGGAAGGTGGGGCGATATGGTCTAGGTGGTAGTGAGGGCCTCTCTCTCTATATATGTGTGTGTCTGTGTGTAAAATCGTTAATATGGTACGTGTCATGAAAATGCGTGTGTGCGTGTTTTTTTTATTTAATATTTTTTTTTGCTTTTGTTAGGTACGATACGAGTGGTTTTATTTCCTGACACGGAATCGGATAAAATATATATTTTATACTATTTTTGCATTGGGATTTGTGTTTGTGGGCCTACATTTTCTCTCCATCTGCCTGCATTGCAGTGAAAAGTGGTGCTCGGAATATTTTCTGTACTTCTTTGGATGTGAAGATTTGCGAAAGCTTCTTTTATCATTTATATTTTTAACCTAAATAGTCTTTTTGTCACCAATAATGTCACCATAACCCCTACATTTGATTGGATTAAACTTTGCTTAACTCAAAATGAGACCGAACATTTTTATCGGAAATAAGACGTCCACGACTTTCGGCGGGACACTGACCAATGTGCAATATGTAATGTCTCAAGTACATATATATCGTAATAGTCAAGGAATTCAATTGGAATAAACTGGTTGTTGGAGAACGGAGTATTTCTGTCACATGACCTAATATCTTGTAGATACCTCAAGTTATTTGTAAAAAAAGAATAGATTAATAAGATTTTACGATTTTGAATGGACAATTACTCCCTCTATTCCTTAATACATGTCGTTTTAGAATCTATTTTTATTTTTAATACATGTCGTTTTATAGTTTTCACGATAAACAATATTAATTATTTCCACACTCCTTGTGTTTAATAGAAATTGTTAAATTAAATTAGATAACATAATTAATTAAGGTATAATGGAGATTTCACTTTATTTCTTTAATAATATCCTTAAACGACATGTATTAAGGAAACAAAGGAGTATTATATAAATCGAAAGATAATTCGGTCAGCTCACTAACTCGCGACCAGGGACGGATCTACAGCGCTGGGCTTGTTAAAAAAAATAGTTTGGGCTGCTGTGTTTTTATTGTAAAAAAATGGTGGTTTGGGCCTTTATATTCCTATTAGTTAATCTTTTCGTGTTGGGCCTTATTTGGAGATTTTGGGCCATCTTTCAATTTTTTAATTCATTTTTTTATTTTTTTCTGAAAATTTATTTTATTAGGTATTTCTTTTGAACGTGTTTAATTACTTTTAGTTCTGTTTTGTAAAGTTTTTATTTATAAATTAAAATATCAAAATTACATTTCAAATAAAAATGTCATTCCGCAATAGAAAATAAATAAAGTTAGAATCGGGATTCTTTTTAGAATATTAATCGAAATATCAACCATTTAGATAAAAGGATGTAGTATAAAAAAATGTATATCATACAGGTGAGACTCTCAAATACTAAAAAAATGTCATTCCCCAAACATAATGTTTATCATATAGGCGAGACTCTCAATACTAAAAAAATGTCCTAAAAATATGACTCTAGATGAATGGGTCAAAATCCGGCCCTGTCGAGCCCCCCCCCCCCAAGCGTACAATCCTAGATCCGTCACTGCTCGCGACTAACCAATTCGAGCTCAAGCTGATGAGTTTCATCGCAAATGTTCATAATTCGGTTAGTTTATTTAATTATTTATCATCGAGTTCGAGCCTGAATTTAATTTAGACGAGACAAGCAGCTTGTGTTTACACCCTTAATGGGACGTGGCCCAATTTCAAATTAGTCCTAAGTGACAATTTAACGGCCCAATTAAAATTCTGGGCTTCCCTTCCTTAATGGGAAGCTTAATCAAAGATGTACTGTGTATATAATAGTGACAGGCTTATTTTGGGAAAACGTTTTAAATGACGGGTTTCCTAATTAAACTGGAAAGTCCACGTGTTGGAGATTAATTCAATGTGTAATGACGGAAATTTCACTATGGATATCAACTTAATAGAAATTATTAGTAGAACGTCCTAATGAGTCTAGAACAATATGATTCTGTCAAATTAATTCAAGGACATTGGGGACTTAATGGTGGATAAGTTCGTTTGATCCCATGTGTCATAATTAAACTCTTTTTCGTCTTATTTGGAATTGCATGGCTTTTCCCTTTTTTACCTTAACTTCGCTGACCAAGAAGGATTTAATTCGACTAGCTGTTTGGTTATGTGCCTAGAATAGATATAACCTAATTCCTTTTGTGGGTAGAAAAGAAAAACCCAGACATCATTACATTTCTTGAATAAACCATAAAAAATTCTTACAATTTCACCATCAACCCCAATAGTGTACAAGGTTATTTGCAAACGATTGCTTTTCTTCCCATCAATGCAATTTCTTACGGTGGTGATTCACATGCAGCGCACCGTAAGACCGCCGCACTGCCGCGTCGGTCTTCCTCCCTCCCTTCGAAGCGGACTTCCCATAACTCTTACAAGGCACGTAGGTCAACGCCCTCGGATCGGGACAAACCCTCGGCTTCGAAAAGAAATCCCGACACTCACCGGGACTCCTCTGCGAAGGAAGATCCAACACGCAGTTCATCCCCAAGTCGAGCTTCTTCTCAGCGATGAGCCTCCGACAAGCGGGGCCTACCTCCGTGAAGTAATTGTACCTCAAGGTCAATTTCTCGAGGTCCTCGAGCATGCAGAGAGAATCGGGAACCGCTCCATAGAACATGTTGTAGGACATGTTCAGGAGCTGAATGTCTCCAAGGCATCCGAAGGAATGAGGGATCGGTCCGGTCAGGAGGTTATCGCTGACGTCGAAAACCGTGGCCGATTCCAGAAGCCCGATTTCGTAAGGGAGGCATCCCGATAAGTGATTGTGCAGGAAGATAATCTCGAGGAGGGTCTTGCCCGCTCGGCCTATGCTCCTCGGTATCGGCCCAGTGAGCTCGTTATTTCGCGAGCGTGACGTACCAGGCGGGAGTCTGCCCGATGTTCTCGGGTATGCTCCCGACGAACTTGTTGTTGTTGAGGAAGAGGACGACGAGGTCGAGTGTGAACACCTCGGGTGGGATCGGTCCGACGAGCCTGTTCGTGTTATAAAAATGGGTTTTTTGTTTGTTGAATAAATCAAAGCTCTCAGACGTAATGCTTAATATGATCCTATGTGGTTGTCTCCTCATATCACCAATCCATTTTAGGAAGACCCATCGATTTGTAATAATGTATACTATTTAGTTAAGGCTCGAGGCTCAATATAAACCCGTCTGTATTTTAAACAAATATCAATATAATTGAAAAAATCATCAGCAATCTTTTGTTGTATATTCCTAATTTAGTATGTAATTTTATATTTTACCCTTTTTATAATGAATTATTGCATTCCTAATAAGTCATATTTCTATACTTACAAGTAAGAAAAATTATCGATTCAATACTTTTAATAATATTAATATGATAGTTTATATATGCGCACGCATTTAAGGGGGCAAAAAATGTACTTACCTGTTGAACCTGAGGTCCAGGAAGGTGAGGTTTTTTGCGGCCAGGACGGACCTCGGGAACGGCCCTTCTTGCTTGTTGTTGCTCAGGTCGAGCTCGAACAGGGGCGAGACGGTGTCGATCCCGGGCGGGACGGTGCCCGTGAAGTTGTTGGAGTTCGCGTGGAACGCGATGATGTCGGTTAGGTCTTCCAAGAAGTTGTTGAGGCTCAGTCGATCGCCATCGAGTCGGAAGCCGTTGAAGTCGACGAGGGAGACGAGGAGCTTGTTGGTTGAGATCGTCGTATCGCACACGAACCCTTTGTAGGCCGACTTGTCGTAGCATATTCGCCCCCTCCACGTTTTGGTCACGCCGAAGGGGTCACTGGTGATGGTTCTTTTGAACCGTTGGATGACCTGCGTGGCTCGTAGGAGCTCCGGCGAGAGGTTGGATGGCGGTGGAGGCGATGGATGCTTCTCCGGTGGTGGTGGTGGTGGATGCTTCTTTGGTGGTGGTGGAGGTGGCTTCTTTGTTGGTGGTGGTGGTGGTGGTGGGCACTGTGGCTCGGGAGGAGGAGGAGGAGGACAGAGTTGGGGGGTGGGACTGGTGCCGCCTTTTCCTCCTCCTCCGCCGCCTATAATGATTTCTAGGGCATTTCTTTTGTTTATGTTGTCCGTAGAAGTTGCATTATGGGCTTGGAACAAGGCGAAGATTACGGTAAGAAATGTGTACAATGTTGAGGCACTTTTGCTACTATTGTTGTTAGTCTTCTCTTCATCTTTGCTTGGTTTTAGATGATGAGCTACTCCCTTAGCCAAATATATAAAGTAGAAATAAAAAAATTGGCCTTGGTGGACCACAAGGCGGTTAAGCCGATTCGTATAGACTTGTATGGCGTATTCGATCATTAGGGTGTGTGTATATATATAATCCCATTGAAATATTGGACATATTCTATGTGAAAAAGAAAGCATTATAATAAAGTTCACGTGCAATTATTGCATGAATAGGCCCTCGACCGTCGTATGTTTTGTGTAATAAAAAGATAAGCGCCCATTGACTTTAAAAACCTCAGCTAAGTCGTCGTTTGAGATGACCACCATGTGCCATCATTTTACATGCAACTTTATATTCAGGTAACGGATAAAAAAACTTCATGTACTATACGGCAATGCAATGTCGGCAAGAAAATATGTTAATTAACTATAATACTAATTAGTTATAATAAAATTGTAATGGTTATTAGACATAGCCTTGGCATATATATAGTGGACGAACGGAGAGAAGTAAAAAGACATACCTAGTAGAAAAGCAAAAGAATGACAAAAAGTAAATATAAGAAAGAGAGAGAGAAATAGAGGATTTGTCGGATATTTTTTCTCCGATTATAAAGAGGGATAGTTAGTGTTGTATCCTTTATAGATTAAAAGGTTGTAACCCCTATTTTAATTCAGTCATAATATTTCTACCTCGTCCGTGATTTCTAACCCTGACTCAAAAAGGAGTTTTTCACGTACATTTGGTGTTACTCAGTCCTCACAGTCATTTCCAAAATAGTTACTATGTCCATTTTGAAACACACATCATCAATATCTTTTTGGAACATAAATGAAATAGTTAGGTTAAGCAAAATATATCATCTTGTTGCAGCATATTATAAGAACGATGTAGAGTTCAAGTTCAAAGTAATCAAGATATCAATCTATATTTTAAAATTAGTATATTTCTTTGAGAGACGTTCAGTCTTGTCTTGGTAGGAAGATGCAGTTAGAGAAAATCCAAACTTCCTTTAAACTAAAATTGATGTCTCGTTTATGGGGCCTTACCACCATACAATAATGATGCAAGTAGCATTTTTGGATTCACTCACATGTAGAGAAAAAGTGATTGAGAAGTTCACTTAAATGCCAAAAGTGCGAAATAAATAAATAAATAGAAAAGAGGAGAGATTGATTGAAAAGTTCACGTGATGACTCGCTTAGTGGATGGACAGAGACATATAATTTTTCCTAATAGTTGTTTTGTGTAAGAATACTTCCCCAATCAATTAATTTCATTCAAATCTAACACTCGATTGGGTTTAGTCTAATTCGAAGTTAAATATTACGATCATCATCTATGATTTGACCATCGGCTTTCAGCTGTACTAATACTCATGACATCAAGTGCCCCTTGTTCAGTTTAACACTCCTACTAAGTTCCGTTTAAATGAAATGGAAATTATAGTTTAAATTATATTATATATATCTGATACGGACCAAAATAGATGGGCCATAAATAAAATATAAGAAAAGGCCGCATTGGAAAATATTTACACTTAGTAAATAATGATAAATAATAGAGATAGGGACCTCCGAAATACTTTAGGGACCTCCACATACTTTAGGGAGCTAACAACGGAAATAAGGGTTTTAGGGACCTCGAAGAGATTTTAGGGAACCAACATAATAGGAACTGCAAGGACCTCCGACACAGCTGGTAGTGCCTCGGGAGAAACGAAGCTTCTTCGATACGCTAAGAGCTCATGGAGAGGAACGAAAGCTTCTTCAATACGCTACAGTGACCTCTGACAGACGGCCTGCCATTCTGTAGCATCACAGTGTCCTGGAGGTCATATCAGCAGGATCTGGGCAATATCCAGGAGCCAGGGACGTACTTCGGGCAATATCCAAGAGCCTCCTATATAAGGGACTTCACCATTTTCACGAGACAATTATCATTCCAACACCTCTCAACACCTAGAAAATATTCTCTCACTACAAGGAACGTCCCTATGTATTTTATCATGTATTATTGAGAGAAAATAGTGAGGAATATGTAGTCTGAGTGTGTAAATATCCTCAAAGATAGTGGAAAAGGTTTCAGAGCGCCCGTGGACGTAGGATCTGCAAAGATCCGAACCATGTAATCCTTGTGTTATTTCGTTTACGTCCTCAGCACGTCCCCAACATCCCAAACACGGTCAAACATGTCCTCCACGTTCCAAACACGTCCGAACAGGTCCCCGACGTCCAAATATGCCCCAACAGGTCCTCATCACGTCCCATCACGTCCCAAATACGTCCCAACAGGTCCCAACCCCCCAAACAGATCCCCCAATGTCCTAAATACATTCCAAACAAGTCTCTTTCAATTTTCTACCATAAGCACCTTACGCACGTCCCCAAACTTTGTAATATCGCTTCTCCGGGCTATATAAATTTCCCCCCACACATATAATTTTGTTGATTGGGATAGCCCCACATCAATATCTATAAAGCGGCTAAAAAGGGAAATATTGCTTTATGAATTTGATGTGGACCGCGTAAAATGACTTCTTGAAACGGCGGTTGATGTGGCTACTCTTATCCTCGTAGTTCCTCATGCGCGAGTTCTTCGGTATCCATCAATAGTCTCCGTCGAGCCTAACACTCAAAACTCAAGAAACACGTCAGAGGCCGAGATTGGTGCCGGCGGCGTAGCCCCTCTGATGCTTAAGTCAGAAAACGGGTGAAAGTAGGTGTTTTAGCTCGTAAATCAGTTTTGGTTCTTTCGAAAACGTACCTGAGAAATGAACTAACTGTTACTATTTATACTAACATCAACCAGTCTTTCCTTGACCTAGTCTTTCACTCTGGCCCCTTTTTTTGCGAACCTCACACTGGGGACGTGATCTTTCCCACGATCCCGCGTTCTCCTCCTCTCCGCTCTCTTGTTGATCTTTTCTCGCCGTAACGGAGCCACCTCGCTCGGGCCCTTGCCTCTCCTGAGGAGTTTGGGCGCTGCTCGCTTCTCTTCCTGGTTCCTCCGCTCTCAAGCGGCTTCCACTCTCAAGCAGTTTGTCTTCGGGTAGTTCTCGGCTGATCGGGCTACTCGAATGGCACCTTGGGCTATCTGACCTCGGTCCGTCTTCCTCCTCCCCTTGGCAGGACCTCCTCAGGCATCCGCTTCTCCCCATCTCTCCTCCTTAGCCGCTCGGGCTACCCGACTGATCCTCCTTTTTATGGGCCCGAGCAGCTCATCCCGACAATAAGCCTTGGAGCCGCCCCCGTGCGCTTTCATTCTTCCTCTCGCACCCTTAAGTTCGCGGGTCATTTTATAGTTAACGTTATATTACCGTTAGCCAGAAATCCCGAGGGTAACTATAGTCCCCCCTAAAATAGTCCAAAAAGAGTGCACATGAGTATTTGGACATTAGCTATCGGTAAAATAATTAGTTTGGAGGTTTCCCTATAATTCTTTTTCATCAGACCCCTTCGGACATTTCCCCCCTCTTTCCTTCCTAGTTCCTCGGGCTGCTCCTTTCCTTCACTTGACGCGGCGATCTCTTACGCTGCCACGTCTTAATCTTCCTTGTGCGGGAAAAATACCGCCTCATCTGATCACATCAAATCGATCTTGTCATGTGTCGCTCATCCGAAAAACCAGACGTCTCGTCTTCCTTTTTCCCCCCTTTTCTCCCAATTTTCTCCCTTTTTTCCTTCATTAATAGGGTTTCTGATTTTCGCTTTCCTCCTCTCTACGACTTTGTCAGGTGCGATTGCGGCGATTTCATGCGTTCTTCAGTGCGTCTCCGCAATTTCATCATCATCTTCTTCAGTAAGACCAGTAAGCTTTGTTTCTTTCTCTCTCTTTCCCCTCTCGCTAGTTTCGGTTTCGTCTTTAAAATGTGCTGTCTGTATTGAGTCACGCCCTTGAGCTTTCCTTTGTTTCGTCTTCCTTCGTTTTCGCTTGTGTTTATTCCATTAGCCCTTTTAGGATTATGCAGTCTTTCGCTACGAGCGACGGCACGACTTCGTCTTCCTCAAATTGCTTAATTTCTTTTCAACCCCTAAATCGCCCAGAATCTCCATCTTCTCCTTCTTCTTCATTTTTCACTTCATTTCTCAATGCGGCGGAGGCCCTAAGTAAACTTCCCTGACTTGGATATTTTTTTCGCCCCCCTCAGCTTATAGGGTGCCCGTGCAAGAAAGCATACCTCGAAGCTCTATCTGATTGGTCTTCACAAATGGAAGAATTTCGCGAGGAGGTTAAGCTCCTCTGGCATGAGGTGAACGTCTCATCTTATGCATATGGAAGAATTACTCTCTTTTATTTTTTATCGCATAAGGATCAATTTTCTTTATCTCCTGGGTTCTTATGCATTTTCAGCTTATCGATGAACAAGAGGGCTAAGCACTCTTATCTTGGGGAGTGGGGGGAACCCTTATTTTCAAGCCCATAAACTACGTTTGGCGAAATTCTCCGACTCCGCCTTCTGGGATTGGTGAGCTCTGAGCCAAAGCCGGGTAGGTTATGTTAACCTTCAGTTTTCATCTTTCGTCTTCCTTCACCCTTCCTTAACTTTCTCCTTTAGTCTTACTCGCTTTCTTACGAGGACTTCGGCGTTCCACTCAACAACGCAACTTGATTCAATATGACGAGGATGCTTGTTCCCGACTGACGTCTTTTTTGGGCGAGAAAGACCGACAATTGCCAGCCTAAAGGAGCTGTTAGCCGAGTCCCAAGTTGAGAATCAAGAGACCCGCTCGAGACCTCGAGGGAGTGGGGCTCGGGCCAGGTTCTCCAATAGTGCAAGGTGTGCTTTTTCCCCCTGCTTGAGTTGGATCTCGGAGTTAAGGCGTAAGAGGATTCCTCATGATGAAGAAGCCTTCATCCCCTCGAGGGTGCGGCATCCGGGCACCCCTATGCTCGTGACCTGATGCTATAATCATCTCCTGAACACCCCGCCTCGTTGCTTTGTTATTATTTTACCCTTTGAACTACGGGACTTCTTGGTTTTTATCCTTTGTCTTTGTCTATTTATCCTTTAAAATTCATATTCTCCATTTCATTCCTGTCATCTTGCGTTGGTTCCCTTTCCCTCGTTAGTTTCATCAAACATATGAGGCGTTTAATTTCTTCAATCCTCGTAATTCGTCACCATTCTGGCCTGGAGTGTTGTACTCTGGGTTGTCTACGACTTTTAGCACTCTTTCGGGAGGACGTCTCCCAACCTCGCTCTCTTGACAATTCTATAGCCTTTCTTGAGGATCTCATCTGTTTCGTCCTTGCGAACTATCACCCTCTTTCGAAGGCTTCGTACAATTTCACTCTTTCGAGCGGTCGGGCCTCATCTGACTTTCTTCACTCTCTTGAGCGATAGGGCCTCATCCGAGGACTTTTTTCGTTCTCTTGAGCGATCGGGCCTCATCCGATGACTTTGTCACTCTCTTGAGCGATCGGGCCTCATCCGAGGACTTTTTTTCACTCTCTTGAGATCGGGCCTCATCCGAGGACTTTTTCACTCTCTTGAGCGATCGGCCCTCATCAGAGGACTTTTTCACTCTCTTGAGCGATCGGGCCTCCTCCGAGACTTTTTTCACTCTCTTGAGTGATCGGACCTTGTCCGAGGACTTTTTTCACTCTCTTGAGCGGTCGGGCCTCATCCGAAGACTTTTTCCAATACATCGCATTCTTACGGAAATAAAACAACTTCATTCAAAAGTGCAATGTTCGAAATAAAGACAAATAACTTGTATTTGAGCAACTAGCTAACTAGGCGAATTATGAATATGATGCAGCTGATAGAGTGCGAGTCTGAAGGCTCATCAACGGGTAATACTTCAAGTGCCGAGCTTGTGTGGCCTTCCAACTTTTTCCCTTCCAAATCCTCCAAGTAATAGGCAGCCTTTCCATCCTTCTTGATCACTTCGTACTTGGGGTCCAACTTTCCTCTTTCTCATTTGTGATGTATCTCTTTCACGATAAGCTCTCCTTCCTCGAACCTTCTCAAGCACACTTTCCGATTGTAGGCTCGAGTGACTTTCCTTTGAAAGGCTGCCATTCTGAGTGCGACCCTCTCTTCCTTCCTTCCGCGATTAGATCAAGTTCATCAGCGCGAAGTTGATCATTCTCCTCCGAATATCCCATTACTCGGGCGCTTCTTGTCCTATTTCCACGGGCAGCACAGCTTCACTTCCGTATACCAGGCTGAACGGGGTTTCCTCATCCCGGCCCGAGGCATGGTTCGATAAGACCAGAGTACGCTCTGTAGCTCATTGAACCAGGCTCTTTTTAGCCCGTCCATCCGAACTTGCAACTCTTGGACAATCGTCTGATTAGTCACTTCCACCTGGCCATTGCTCTGTGGATAGGCTATGGAGGTGAATACTTGCTCGATCCCATAACCTTTGCACCACCCCTTCAGCTTGCGTCTGCTAACTGTCTCCCATTATCACTTATCAGCCTCCTCGGGATCCCAAACATGCATAGAATATTTTTCCACAAAAAAGGCTATTACAGTGGATAGCTTGCTCTTGTTTTGATCTTATTTCACTGTGACGTTTGGGGCCATTTCATGTCCCCTCTAATAAGGGTCATCGATATTTCCTCACCTTGGTAGATGATCACTCAAGGTTTACATGGATTTTTCTTTTAAACTCAAATCTGAAGTTCCAGCTATTGTTTCATTCTTCTTTGAGATGGTGCAAACACAATTTAACTGCAAGATCAAAGCCTTATGTCTGATAATGCTAAGGAATTGCCGTTATTGAATTTGCTCCAAAAACATGGCACCATTCATCAATTTTCATGCATACACACACCACAACAGAAGTTCTGTTGTGGAAGGAAACATCAGCATTTGCTGAATGTTGCGAGATCCATCTATTTTCAGTCCTCTGTACCTTTGGAACAGTGGGGAGAATGTGTTCTTACAGCAGTGAGGCTAATCAATAGAACTCAATCACCTTTGTTGGCTGGTAAGGACCCCTTATGAAATCTTGTATCAAAAAGGAGGTTAATTATAGTGATTTTAGGACATTTGGTTGCCTGTGTTATGCATCTACATTGGCTGCCCATAGAACTAAATTTGATCCTCGTGCTAAAGCTTGTGTCTTCTTGGATACCCAAATGGTATTAAAGGGTATAAGGTCATGGATGTGGATAGCAGACAGATATTTATATCTAGGGATGTAACATTAAATGAAGCATGTTTTCCTTTTAAGAGCAAAACTCAGCACCAGGTGGGAGGCAAAGCAGGTAATCCAGTGCTAGACTTTGTCATTCCAAGGCTGTAGATGATGAACTAGAAGAGCCAAGTCTTCAGGACACCATGAGCTCTACAACAGTACCGCTCGAGAGCATGATCAACAACTCCATGAGGGTCTTGATCATCAGACTGATGAGGAGGAGTCACTGCCAGTTCCAGCAACTACAGATCAGATCTCTGAAGTCCCACGGATCACACTGAGAAGGACAGCAAGAGTAACTAGGAGTCCCACTTACCTTCAAGACTACCACTGTAGCAGCGTGGGAGATCCAAAGAATGCATATCCCTTATCAACTCATTTATCCTATGATGCTTTGTCTGATGATTACAGAAATTTTGCTTTGAGTATTTCAGCAGTCAAGGAACCCCAATCCTTTTATGAAGCAGAATCATGTGAAGAATGGAAGCAGCCATGAGGGAAGAGCTGGAGGCCCTGGAGGAAAACCAGACATGGAAAATAGTGGGACTGCCTAAGGAAGAAAACTCCATTGGCTGCAAATGGATTTTCAAGCTCAAGTTTAACTCGGCGGGACAAGTTGAGAGGCATAAAGCACGCTTGGTGACGAAAGGCTACAAGCAAAGAGAAGGGGTAGACTTCTTGGATACCTTCTCACCTGTTGCGAAACCAGCAACAGTAAAGGTATTGTTATCACTAGCAGCAATCCATGATTGGCATCTATGTCAACTGGACATAAATAATGCTTTTCTTAATGGTGATCTTGATGAAGAAGTCTATATGGACTTGCCACAGGGATATATTCCTAAGGATAATGTAGATAGAACTGAATCAAGGCTAGTTTGTAAATTGAACAAGTCAATATACGGACTAAAGCAAGCCTCGAGGCAATGGAACTCAAAGTTCAGTCGAGCATTGCTTGAGTTTGGCCTTAGACAAACTGAATCTGACCATTCTTTGTTTATTAGAGGTACAGGAACAGAGATGGTGGCCCTACTTGTTGGCAAGCTCCTCAGTCACTGCCATTGGTGCAGTAAAGTCATATTTACAGGGCTATTCAAACTGAAAGATTTAGGTGATTTAAAATACTTTCTTGGGTTGGAAGTTGCTCGCAATTTTGCAGGTATATTCATCTCACAAAGACAGTATACATTGAGGCTTTTGGAGGACACGGGATACATGGCATGCAAACCATCATCTACTCCAATGGATCCAAAGGCAAAACTGTCACAAATGGAAGGAGAACCATTGGACAACCCCTCACAGTACAGGAGAATCATTGGCAGACTTCTATATCTCACTTACACAAGACCAGATATCATGTTTGCGGTGCACCAACTAAGTCAATTCGTTTCACTGCCAAGGAACCTCACATGACAGCAGTCCATCATCTCCTCAGATACCTGAAAGCTAGTCCGGGACAAGGGATGTTTTTCTCAGCTGCTTCGAGCATGAAGATTAGAGCATTCTCGGATGCTGATTGGGCCACTTGTCACGATACACGGAAGTCAATAACTGGTTTCTGTACTTTCCTTGGAGAATCAATGATAACTTGGAAGTCGAAGAAGCAAACAACTGTGTCAAATCATCAACTGAGGCAGAATACCGAGCTCTAAGTTCCTTAACTAGCGAGGTTGTGGCTGAGTCAGTTATTACAGGAAATTGGGATTGAACAAGGTGTTGGAGACGTCCCAGTTCTGTTCTGTGATAATCAGTCAGCGATTCTCTTAGCCTCTAATCCCAGATTTCATGAAAGAAGCAAGCATATAGAGATTGAATGTCACTTCATTCATGACCATCTTCAGAAGGGTGATATTAAAGTATTGCCAATTCGCAGTCATTTTCAATTGGCTGACATGTTCACAAAGCCCCTTCCGGCCATTGCTTTAAAAAGACTCATGTCCAAGATGTCTGTAAAGGACATTTACAGTCCATCTTGCGGGGGCTATTGGAAAATCAGTAAAGAAAAGATCACTGCACAGAAGAATGGGGCATTGAATTTTGAGTCTGCGCGGCTTGAGCTCAGTTCTGTTGATTATTTAATCTGTTTTACTTTAGGGATAGTTTGGAAATTTTACCAAAAGGCGTGTTAACTTGAATAAACGCTAGTCTATATATATGGCTCTCTTGTATTACGTTTTAATTAATCAATTGAATTCAGTTTTCCACATCTTCTCCTTCGATCCACTCAAAGAAACACAGAAATCATCTTTCGATTTTATACGCTACAAGGCCTAAAAAAAGGCGTGTGAATAAATATGAGCCCATCCACTAAAGTATTGACACGTGTCATAAATGAATAGATAAAACATGATAACTAAAGTGGACAACGACAACTGCACACGATTGACTAGAATAACTTTTTTAAATTCTTTTAATTTTTAATTATATTCCACATGTTCATTAAATTATCGTTATCTTCGCGCGAGTTTTAAGACAATAAACACATCTTGTTTATTAGACGATCAAAATGACATGCATATCTTATATATTTAGTTCATAAGAATCATTTCTTTTAAAGATTATGGTTACTCTTACGTTTACTTTTCTAATATGCTTATATTCTCATTCATATATTTTATCATTCAAAAAAAATTATCTCGGTGCACATTCCACAACGTCAAAAATTCCATCAAGCAATAATAATTTTAATTAATTTATCCACATCATCATAAATTCCATCAATCAAAGTTAATTTTAGCTAACAATTAGACGACTGTCCGAAATACTCGCGCAATACGCTACGCTATTTACGCTACGCGCTATCGAAACTTGAACGCGACGCGTTGCGCTATACGCGTTTTAAAACTGATAACACGTAGTGAGCGTCCAATTTAGACCATCTTTATCAACGACCTTTACAACCGGTCGTGAGAATAAAAATATTAATTTCTTTCTCCTCCACATACACTTCAGCAATTTTCATACTTTATCAACACCCAACACAACCCATAACATTTATATTTTATAATTATTTTAAGTCTATTTGAATGTTTGAAAAATAGATTACATTATGCGGTATAAAATTTAGATACTTTGGTCATTAGAGAAAAAATAATATAAATTATGATAGATTATAGAATGTGATAGAAAAATAGATAATTTGAAATTGTGATTCAAAATGTATCAATATTAGTTTCTATTTGTAGAGAAAAAAATCATATATTTTGGTTAAAAAAATAAAAATTAAATTTTAACAGATAATTAAATGTATCATAAAATTCATAAAAACCATACAGAACCGTTTGTGGACACCGGTTGTGACCCAAGTTGGTCCACCAACCGGTTGTGGGTTAGTCACAACTGTGTTTATTATTATTTTTATGGTTTAATTTAAATAGTTTTAATCAAAGACGGGTCATGCACATCACCGATAAACGTAGTCTTAGTTTATTAAACAGCACGGGAACTAATTTTATTAATTTATATATTTTGTCTTAAAATCACTAGTTTTGTAAATCCAGTACTTGTATTTTGGAATTTCCAAATACATGTACATAAAAGTCTAGTTGGGATATCTACAAGTAATTATAATTAAATGGTATAGAGTATATTTTTTCATTCATCATTTATAATCACAATGCCATCAATTGCCTTCGAGAAACTTCCGCTAACGGCTAAGATTTACCGTTTGAAAATGAGGAAAAAGACACTCAATGCTTCGCTGTAAAGTAATAGAAAAAATTACAAAAATGTACGTAACGATAAATAATCACTTACCTGTAAACTCACCAACCATTATCTCCTATTTAATACGATATTGAACATCTTTTACGTTACAAACCCGTTTATTGTTACCCATCGATATGTTTCATAACCCGACTCAATTGGATAAGTACCATCGCCTGACGCAACATCAAATATAGCTATAATCCCCCGAGTTGGTAACTTTTATTAAAATAAAATTAAGTTTTACTAACATCAAAATTACAAAGCATTCAAACATATTTCAACAATTCAAATGAGATGATGATAAAAAAGGCCAATGTTTCATCATTATTACATAAACCAAAAAAGATACATTATTACAATAAAAAGTGAAATTTTCCGCGTTGAAGCACGAGGCGACACGTTGCTATTTCCCAACAAAGCCCAACCGTTTTCAATCGGTGCCCAGTATATAAATATCGACCGATGCCCAACCTAAACCCACCCAGCCCAAACACACACAATCAATCGCAACCTTATTAACCCCTCCAAAAAAACAAAACAAAAATGGCACCACTTCAAAGCTTCGACGACGACGGCGACTACTACACGGGTCGGGTCAAGGGCCCATGGTCGCCCCGAGAGGATGCCCTCTTGCGCCAACTGGGCCATCGCCACGGCCCGAGGAATTGGTCAACGATCTGCCGCTCCATTCCTAGCGGCACCGGAAAATCCTACCGGAAAATTACAAAGCATTCAAACATATTTCAACAATTCAAATGAGATGATGATAAAAAAAAGAGCCAATCTTTCATCATTATTACATAAACCCAAAAGAGACATTATTACAATAAAAAGTGAAATTTTCCGCGTTGAAGCACGAGGCGACACGTTTCTATTTCCCAACAAAGCCCAACCGCTTTCAATCGGTGCCAAGTATATAAATACCGACCGATCCCCAACATAAACTCACCCAGCCAAACACACACATCAATCGCAACCTTATTAACCCCTCCAAAAAAAAAAACAAAAATGGCACCACCTGAAAGCTTCGATGACGACGGCGACTACTACATGGGTCGGGTCAAGGGCCCATGGTCGCCCCGAGAGGATGCCCTCTTGAGCCAACTGGTCCATCGCCACGGCCCGAGGAATTGGTCAACGATCTGCCGCTCCATTCCTGGCCGCACCGGAAAATCTTGCCGACTAAGGTTCCTATATCAATCGGTGATAGCAACGAGATAATCTCGATATATATATATATTACACACACACAAACACACACATATATATATATAAGTTAATTGACGAGCTCAATTTATTCGATTTGGAATTAAGCTCATTCTTTTTCATAATCTCAACACGCACAGGTGGTGCAACCAGCTGTCGCCCGAGGTGCAGCACCACCCCTTTACCCCCGAGGAGGACGACATTATCGTCCAGGCCCATGAGAGGATCGGCAACCGATGGGCCATCATAGCCCGTTTCTTGTCCGGTCGAACCGACAATGCCATCAAGAATCACTGGAACTCGACCCTCAAGAGGAGGAGGCTTTCGGCCGAGTCCGAGTCGAGCGGGTCGGGTCAGGTTTATCGACCCGTGGCTAGGGTTGGCGGATTAGCGGCTGACACGGCGATGGCCCTCGAGCCGTCGGTGGGTCTTAGTTTGGGTCCCCCGGGCCACGTGCAGGAGCTGCAAGGCAACGTGCCGAAGCCAATGGTCGAGGAGGGTTTTGCTGTGGCTCCGTCGCCGGAGCCGGAGCCGGCGACTCCGACGGAGGTAGATGATTCAGTGGGGATGGAGTTAAAGGCGATGCTGCAAGATATGGTCAGAGTTGAGGTGAGGAATTATATGGAGATGAATCAACAAGCGCAAGAGCATCTTTTTCAGCAACAGTCGCCGCCGTTGTATCAGCTCTTTCAGCAGAATCCGAATGTGAATGACGGCGAATGGTTCTTCAGGCGCGCGTGAGCGCGTCATTAATTTCTATTATTTATGATGGGATTGTAAGATAGGGATAGTGTGTGAGAGGGATGTGAAAGAATAAAACAAAATTGAATAATATGATAGTTTATTTAAATTTGAGAATATTCTATCGTAAGAAATGAAGAGAATTTCATAGAGTGAATGGATTTTTCTAATCCTTATTTGTAACATATGATTTATTAAGGGTAGTTTAAGAATATATGAAGAATACGAGTTGAGCGTGTGATGTGATAAACTGAATATGGTTAACGATATTAACTGTTTAACGGAAATCATGACAGATTAAACTCACATGGGACTCGAAAAAGGCATCTTTGTACGATGTATTTGTTGTTCAACGAACTAGTAAGAAGCCAAATCAAGCCCATATCACTCATTTGGGCTTCATAGTGGCTTTTCAACTTTTCAAATAAAGAAGTAAATCATTCGAAAACTTCATATTATACTCGACTTTCAAAAGAAATCAATAAAAAGTCACGAGACGATTCGTGGGCTTTTTAACCGATGCCCGAATTCAATTATGAACTCGGGGAATCAATGCACTATTTCCGAGCCTGTATGTGATATAAAATAGGCCCATAATTAAATCGATCGAATCTATAATCCTTGCATAAGATTATAGAATGATTCCAATATTTGCAGCTCATGCAATATCGCATTCAACCAAGTTGCCGTTTACAGCCTTACAATATGAATATATCAACCGTCCACAACGAAAGAAAAACCGTAGCCAGCCGTACCTAATAATATAATAAGTCCAACCGAACAAAATATAATATACCTCCATCTTACTTAAATACATCGGAAACAAAGCCCTTTCACATTTAATGCTCCAAAAAGCCCAAGATTTAGTACAACAAGACGTCTTATTACAACACACAAGACCAAGACGAAGCAATCGAGCTGTACTACATTACATACGTTAATAATCAGCTAAAAACCAAAGAATGACACTAAAATCACATAAATTCAAGCCGAAATATCAAATCGAATGTGCCGTAAAAGTATCGGAAACCACCACCTCCGGCGAGCTAAGCTGAGGAAGATGGCCCTCGGTGCACATAACCTCGACGATCGACTCGCCCCCAAATTTTGGTGCAAGTACTCGGAAACCACCACCGGAACGGCCAAGTCCTTGGTGCTCTGTATGACGTGGCACGGGACGGTCACGAGGGGGAGGAGAGGCCTCATGTCGCTGTAGAATATCGTCTCTAAGACGCTGAATGCTATATCGGGTCGCATGTTGAACAGGCTCCTGCTGAACTCCTGGACGGCCACCGAGTCCATGTCTCCCCCCACGAGCAGCGGGGCAAAACCCGAGCTCCACGCCTTGTAGTT
The DNA here is from genome assembly GCA_027422505.1 of Craterostigma plantagineum. Taxonomy (NCBI): domain Eukaryota; kingdom Viridiplantae; phylum Streptophyta; class Magnoliopsida; order Lamiales; family Linderniaceae; genus Craterostigma; species Craterostigma plantagineum. The sequence goes on from JAPQWV010001065.1 coordinate 71,779, forward strand.
CGACTTCATGGCCTCGAATAGCTGGGTCAGCTCGTCGGGCTCGAACCCGCCGAAGTAGTCGGGGTCGTTCAAGTACCTGTGTGTCATCGAAATTATTGAGGGCTGGTTGAGCGATGATCACTTGACCTAAAAGTTTAGCTAGGCTTGATGAGAATTAGTCTCATGTATCTTATTTACGATAGCAGTCCCTCCGTTTAGGCTGATTTCATTATTATCAGGCATTAGGGTTGAGACTTTCTAGTACCTATGGATCATCGACTACTGAAACTAAGGGCTGGTTGACTGACCACTTTCGCCTAAAAACTTAAGCTTGACTGGGAGTTAAGTTTACATATTTTCTGTCGGATACAGTCTCACACGTTTACGCTGGTCTCTTTACTATCTGACATTACGGTTAAGAAATGTGATATTCAACTGACCCGACTCAATTTAATATAGAGGCACATCTACCTATTACCAACTGATTCAAGTTAAACACCTCAATTTGTAAGAATTAGACGTGGTTTCTATTTAAATGAGTGGCCGTAATGATTTCTCATCGCCTCTCTATGTAAGCTCTGATACCACGTTGAATGATCGCTTCACCTAAAAATTAAGCTCGAAGGAAGTCCATCATATTTTAAACATATATTATTATTACCGACAAGGCTACGCATCCTAACAAATTTTCATTTTGGACAATCATCTCGGAGCAATCAGACTGCACGACTCCAAAAAGTCAACGCCTTAAGCCACCGAAATTACCTCGGAGAGGCGGAAATCGCGATGAGCTTCCGAAACAAATCGGGACGGGAAATCGAGGCGATGACTCCGATCATGGCCGACACGGAGTGTCCGACGTACACGCAAGCCTTGACCCGAAGCTCGTCCAAGAGGGCGATCACGTCCAAGGCGTACCCTTCCAAAGTCGCGTACCTATCGAAGTCGAAGTCGTCGGGGTTGGTCGGCCTGCGCCCATGTTGTCGTACAAGACAACCTTGTACTCGTCGACCAAATGGGGGACAAGGTGCTTCCACACCGATTGGTCTGTGCCGAACCCATGGGCTAGGACTATGGTTTGGTCCCCCGAGCCTAAGACTCGGACGTTGTGAGTTTGATCGGCCATTATTCCCATTTTTTTTATGACAGTTTGATATTTCTTTTCTATGTGTTTTGTGTTGTGAAGATTGAAAATGAGTTGAAGGAAGTATTATATGTGCGTATATATATTGGTTTGATCGTGGAAGTTGGAAATATGGGGCCACACATGGCATACGTACATTAGCATAAGATGCCGTAATATTATTATATGTTGAACATCATATTTTTTTTTTATTTGGTTTATTTTCTGGACGGATTCTTGATAATGTGACAATAATAAATGATTTTTGTGACAGGAGAGTTTGAACTAACTTCGATGGCATGGATTGCAATGTTTCGTAACGTCATCATATTATTCATGGCTTGGCTGGGCTGTGTTATTAAAGTAACTAAATCGACCCGTGACTTTAGCTTCGAATTCTAATTAGAGCGATTGTGCCCAATTTGATTATTTATGTCCATATAAGAGTAATGATTAATCATGGATGATAGTGATTCATTAGAATAAAGTACATGCTTTGGTTGTTAAATAACACAAGTGGGTGTATTCAATTGAGATTAAATAAACTAATGCAGCCAATTAAGCGCCAGAAAATATCAAAATTTGTGACAAGGATATACGCAATACATTGAACGAGGCCGTTGTTTTACATTGTTCTAAAGCTAATAAGTGACAAGATATATTATGCGTATCCTTCAACAATGGAAGCATAATGAGTTTTTAATCCATAATATAAGCAATAAAAATATATTCTCACTAGAGGAGCGTCTTAATAAATTCTTAGTATCAATGATTGCCACATAAAATAACCAATTTAGATGTATGTAATTTTATTGGCACCCATTTTTTCTGTTTACACCCCCTAATTAATAGGTTAAGTTAACATTTAACTACTTACTAATTCTACACTAAAAAGAAAACAAAGAAGTTTTAGAGTCAATAATTTGATTAATATGTAAATTCAACAATAAATAAATACATACCTACTAAAAAAGATTCTAATGTTAATAACTATTTAATTGTAAATAATGCATAGTTGAAACCTTCAAATAGGTAATAGACAGCTATAAATATATATTCAATTGAAAACGTATTTTAGTTGTTTAATTTCTGCAATATTTATGTTATGATATATAAATAAGAATCAATATTTAAACATTATTTGAAACATGATTATAGAGATTTGCTATGGTGCCCACCTTCCGTGAGCAACCACCGTGAGCACCATAGCCAAATCTCTTCATTTTTCTGTTTTCTCGATTTTCAGCGTCGTCAATACCTCTGTAGACCCTATCATATCTATTATTAACGTTAATCACCCTCTCCAACCGTTAATTTTAAGAAATTCATTATTTATTATTCACATGTGGATGATGTACCGGGTGATGATTTTCCTTAAAATTAACGTCTTGGAGATGGCGATTAAGGTTAATAATGGATATGATAGGGTCTACGGAGGTATTGACGACGTTGGAAATAAAAAACAGAAAAAATGAAGAGATATGGCTATGGTGCTCACGGTGGTTGCTCACGGAAGGTGGGCACCATAGCAAATCTCATGATTTATATATTATAATAATATAAAGGGTTCTTTACACATAAATACTCATTTGCATAAAAACTTATAATTCAGTACCATGTCAGATTTTTTTATATGTAGTACCTTTAGAATAAATTTTTTGCACATAGGTACCGATCCGCCGCATGGTATGCCATATAACACATTAGGTACCATACAACAACGTATTGTGGTACACAGTTAAAATGGTACGTCATATAACACATTAAGATACGATATAGAAAACGTATAGGGTGCCGTATAAGCGCGTAACGTGGTACCAATATACACATAAAAGGTACGCCAAAGACTAAGAAAAATGGTACAAACAATAAAATGGGTACTTGTAAAAATTTCTGACATAGGTACTGATTTGTGAATTTTTTTATTCAATGGGTATTTTCTGTAGATTCACCTAAATAGAATAGTTCTTTAAAATATCGGATTCCGCAAACAAGGATTAATCCTCATAAATTTAATAACAAAATAGTACTTTTAAGTTACTATAAAACTATAGCGATCATTAATATAAGGGGTGGTACAATGAAAATAATTAAATATTATGTCAATGTGCCTTTGGATAAAATAGCTTAATTAATATGTTTAGACAATTTTTTAATGCAATTAATATTGCTAAATTTTTGGAAAATAAATTATTATTGTTAATCATGTGATTATTTAAAGAATTTATTACAAATTTCAAGTGTTTGTGGGTTGCAAAGGGAGTGTGAATAGTATGATCCTAAAGATATATATCAAGTACACATATACTACTACAAAGAATTTTAAAATATTTAATAATGTATTTACATCTGAAAAAACCTTATAACCATGTTATCTACAAGATATCAAATCTTGCGAGGCTCCCTGATATCACGCAATTCACGTCTGTTCTGTATGATACACAATCTTGTATTGCAGCAATTAATGATATACTTGTTTAAAAGATTATGATGATATAAAACTAGACTCAAATCAAAGATGAGTCTTGTCTTGATTTTATATTATCACTAAAGACGTGGATTGATCCATGTGATCCCAAAAGCATCACATGCTCTCTTTACCAAGATGGAGGAAGAAATATGTGATGCGTTCGAAAAAAATCAGCCCAAAATTTATTACCTTAGTTGAGAGATATTCTCAATATCTGAAAGATATTACGACCCAAAATGATTTGTTTTCCTAGGCGGGGTTTCTTAATAAATTAACTTGTATCGGATATTTAATTGTAAATTTCGAGGATAACAATATTGTACATTAATCGTGTTGGAAGTACACTTATTTTGGTAAGCATGATGGGAAACGACCTTGGCTTACCTACCTAATTGGGTATAGACCAACTTCCATAAAAAATATGGCATGTACCATTACCATTGTATATTTTAACATGGTTGAGGTAGCGTATAATGTCAAGTGTCATTTTCTGAGCGGAGTTGTATTATATCTAATTTGGTAGGAATGAAGATTATGGGCTTAGTATATCTGGCCCATAAAACTTACAGTCGGTCCAATTTCAATGGTTAATATAGCAGCCCATAGATAGGCCTTCTACCAAAATTTGTAAACGATCAAAGATCCCATTCAAAAATAAAATGGAGAAAGACTGAGAAAGATAAGTAGGGACCCACCAATAATTTGCCAACACTAAAACATTTCTGGGTGAATTTTTAAGATGAATGATCAATCAAAGGTGGGCTACTATGACAACTTTGAGGCATGGATTCATTCAAGTGGAGAAAATCAAGAAGTACCCACAACATCTCATATTGCGCGCTGTGGACCCTAAGATGACAACGAAAGCACCACAAAAACATACATACATACTACATACATACATACATACATACATACATACATATAATAATTGACGTGTTTTGTCATCATCTCAATTCTCGCGTAGGGGCACTTAATTGCTTGCGGTTAAAATTGTTTGCGGTTAAAATTGTTGGTGTGTAATTTGATTTATCCAAATTCCCATAAGTTGAATCAGTCGTAAGTGCATGTCACAAATGTTTTAATAGATGGGATTTGAGTTTGATTCATCAACAAATCTTCATCAAACCTAAGATTACCCTACTGTATGAGTAAGATTCATAGCAAGATTGAGGACACGTCAATCGAATTCGTACTAGAAACTCACTTTGATACAGTGGTTTAGAAATAAAATCTCCTTAGTCTATCCATATAAACGCAAGTATTAGCCATCCATTCAAGCAATACACATAATAACCCATTATATAAAGGTCAAGCGTACATTAATTTCAATTTAAGCCCTTAAAATTTTCCTCAGTCCATATTCATGACTGTCGTGTTTGATAATTTACTTAGCCCAAATGAATAATTTCATCATCATTGAAGTTTTGATTTGAGTGGAGTATATCATAAACAACAAACGTTCAAGTTGTATTGTAGCGAAAGAAATGCAAGAAAGAAAATCAAGATGGTAACTTATGTGGATAAAATTCCTCGCTTGGGCACACCACACACTCTTACACTCATCTCATATCCCTTCTAATGCTAATCCACTTACTACTATTCTTCTACATCTATTGCTCTTCGTAGCACAGTATATTCGTCGATGGTGGGTTTCACAACGTGTAATAATATACCCATAATGTATATGTCCAAGAAATAATAATTGCAGGTAGTAGGGGAGAAGTATAAAGACCCCATCGTCACCTCTGATATCTGCTCTACTTCTGTAATAAACGCTACTTCATAACTTTCCGTACAGATTCAGCTGTCGGCCAAAATAGACAACTCTTGAATCATCAATTGCTTTCTCTTACAGCATAATTTCAATGGAGGTTGTAGCAGTTCGTGTCCTATAAAGAGATAAGTAATAGCTAGTAAGAGAGATATGGTAGACCTTGAGCTTCACGGCCAAGAAAACAGCAGCGAAATGTCCACCAAGAAAAGGAACTCCTTTCTACTGCCATGAAGAGAACCAGCGAATGGTTTGTCATTAATCTGCGTAATAGATTTGCTCAGCTAATAATACACTTTAAACTCTGCCTACTTGGTTTTTCCCAGGATATTTTCTCAGGAAATCCCAAGCGACATAACTATCAATGTTGGAGGGACTCTCATTTTCATTGCATAAGGTATTGTAATGAATTTTTTTCATGAATTTTTTTTCTTATTTCGACGCTCAAGTATCTTCATTTTTCTTTTTGATCCTGGAATATCCTCACTCAACAAAGTTGAGTACCGTAATGAATTTTTTGCGTACCATATTTTGCGTTTCCACTCGTATCGAAATCGGGATACATAAAGAGGCTCGTGTCCGAATCCGCCGACAAGGAAAATCCCGAGATCGAAATCCCGGAAATCCCGGGCGGGCCCACGCTTTCGAGCTCGCCTCCAACTTCTGCTACGGAATAAACTTCGAGTTAAACGCCGAAAACGTGGCGATGCTCCGATGCGCCGCCGAGCACTTGGAGATGACCGAGGAGCACGGCGTCGGAAACCTAGTCGAGAGGACCGAGGCGTACCTAACCGAGGTCGCCCTAAAGACGCTCGCGGGCGCCGTCGCCGTTTTGCGCTCTTGCGAGGAATTTACGCAGATGGCCGAGAAGGTTAGGCTCGTGGGGCGGTGCGTCGACACGATAGCCTACGTGGCTTGCAAGGATAGCATGTTCGCGGCGTACGGGCAGGACTATCGGGGCGGGCCGATCGTCCATTGGTGGGCCGAGGACCTTACGGTGCTGAGGGTAGACCTCTTTCAGAGGGTTCTAATCGCGATGGTGGCTCGGGGATTCAAGCAGGCATGCCCTGACTCCGATTCTAATGCTATACGCCCAGAAGTCGCTCCGAGGTTTGGTAAGGAACGGCCTTTTCTTCCCGCTTTTCGATTTACTGCACTGGGCTCGATTTTTCGGTGTTTGTGATGACGTGGCGGTCAGAATTCGTCGGTCGTTAAATCTTGAACGTCCGAATTCGACTGAACGTCGTTGGCAATTATAATTTATACGTCGAATTTCGCCATGTTGAACGACAACTTCACCTAAAAGTTTAAGACTGAATGGAGCGTATAATAGTTTATGATAAATGGTCATGTTTAGGCTGATTTCTTTCTAATTAGCCAATTGAGTGTATCGTATTTTATGATAAATGTTCACGTTTGGTTTAGGCTAATTTCTTTCTAATGTAGCCTTAAATATGTAGTTTTGGTTTCATGGGTGGCCATAAGGATTCGTACTTATGACTTTAGGCCTAAGATGTGATTCTATGCTGAACGAACACTTCACTTAAAAGCTTAAAATAGAAGGAAGTATATCATAAGTTTCAGATTATCTCCGACAAGATATGATCATTCGTCTCGCCTCTCTCTCTCTAGGATGTACTCGGAAGGTCAGAGGAAGATCGAACCGAGGCAGGAGCATGAGAAGAGGGTCGTGCTTGAAACGATCGTGAGCCTCCTCCCGGGGGAGAAGAACGCCATATCCGTGAGCTTCCTCTCGATGCTCCTAAGATCGGCCATATACCTCGATACCACAGTCGCCTGTCGGCTCGACCTGGAGAAAAGGATGGCCTCACAGCTCGGCCAGGCCGTCCTCGAAGACCTCCTAATCCCTTCCTACTCCTTCACGGGCGACACGCTCTTCGACGTCGAGACCGTCGAGAGGATCATCGCAAACTACTTTGAGGCCGAAAAGTATACGAAGGCGCGAACGACACGGAGAGGGTCACCAAATTGATGGAGAATTACCTCTCCGAGGTCGCCTCGGATAGGAACTTGTCGGTCTCCAAGTTCGTGGGGCTTGCCGACTCGTCCCTGAGCAGTCGAGGGCAACCGAGGACGGCATCTATAGGGCCGTCGACATATACCTGAAGGTAGACAAACACTGAACAATCTTTACTACGTTACGTCTTGTGTCTTCTTCCTTCTTATTTCGTACGAAGTTTTTTATTCCTTCTACCTGGAGTATCCCCACTCAATCGGCTTATGTGCTTCCCACACACTTTCGGGATGAGACTAGTTTTCAGGAATCATGCGAATCTGTACCAAATTCGCATAATCCGATGGTCATCTGGTTTGAACCCATGACCTAAGGATGAAATACCATCTCCCAATCCATTAGGCCATCCCACTGGTTACCCGGCCTAGGCGGCCCTTTCTCGCGAGATTCGACTAGGCGAATTTTTGTTTTTCATTTTCTGGAAAAAAAATCTAAAAACCTTTTCTTTCTGGGGGAAAGTTTTCTAATGCAAAAAAAAAAGAAACACTATTGGGATTGATTTTATATATTTAGGTGGAAAATTTGATATACGCCTTTACTTTGGGGGACATTTTCATTTCAGGACCCGTTAAAATTTTCACTTAAGATTCATATCATTTCAGGAGAAAATTAGTTTTAAGGACCCGGTTTCTGCAGTAGCACTTCATTGTTCTGCAGTATCACAAAACGATAATCCCATACCAGTTCATATACATTTTATAACACTTTTTTAAGTTTAGGTCATTATCTCTAAATTTTACAGAAATTGAGTCATTTAAACAATAATTTTTCTGATAGTGCCTGAAATCTATTTTAAAACTTTAAAGGGCCTGAATTCAAATTTACTATATTAGCACATAAACAAAAAATAATTAAAAGAACTGGTATAACCGACTATAAGCCTAGAAACCGTCTAGGCCATGTGTGCTTCCAACCAGCGCCTAGCGAATTTTAACAAACAAACGAATTGCAGGCTCATCCCGCCCTGAGCGATACGGAGAGAAAGAAGGTATGCGCTGTGATGGACTGTCAGAAGCTATCCCGAGAGGCGTGCGCCCACGCGGCTCAGAACGACCGGCTCCCCGTCCAGACCGTGGTCCAAGTCCTCTACTACGAGCAGCAGCGTTTGAGGGGGCCGTGGACCACAGCAGCGAGCCGCCGCTGCCTTCTCCTCTTCCACTGCAGCCCATCGTCGACAAGCCCGTGGACGAGCTCGCGACTCTGAGGAGGGAGAATCAAGATTTGAAGCTCGAGCTCATGAAGATGAAGGTGATGATGAAGGAGATTGAGAGGTCGTCGGCGGGCGGCGGGCGTAGCGTTAATATTAGTAGTAGTCCCCTCGCAATCAGTGTAAGCAATGTGTCCGTGATTTCTTCTTCGGCGTCGGCGGCTGAAAAAGCCACCGTTGCCGAAGAAGTCGTTCATGAGTTCGGTGAAGAAGTTGGGGAAGTTCATGAAGGTCGAGGCGATGATGGCTCAGGGGAATAGGAGGAGTAAGCCGAGCAAGGATAGGAGGCATTCCATTTCTTGATGATTATATGCGAAGCTCTTCTTTCTTTAATTATTGAGTTTTAATTGTCTGATTATGTTGTTGATTGGTAAATAAGGTCTTTTATTACGAGGTTTGGTTGGAATTTGTGACTTCATGTCATGTAATAATATGTACGTATGAATCACATGTCGTAGTTTCTTTCAAGACAATGGTCATCATATGGGGATTGTATATTAATATGGGATTTTGTCACGTGGGATGCTTTTTATTTGGATTTAGGACAGAAAACTTTGAGTCAAAATCCACCTTTAATCTTCTGTTTTGTTTTCCTCTTTATATCGGATAATTAGAATCATTGCTACACAAACTCGATTTCCATGAAGAAAAAGAAACTTGATCCTGAATGACTTCACTTGAATGAAGCTAGCTAAGCCCATATTATTATTAGTGTTATTATTACGACATTGTTATGAAATTTTTATTATTATTTAATTTATATTATGATATTTTGATAGTATATAGAGAGAATTTAGAGGGAGAGAATATATTTTCTATACTTGTGATATATTTACAATGCAACTCAATACACCTATTTATACTAAAATCATACACTAAAATACAATTTAATCATCTATACAACTCATACAAAAATACAATCTTTTTTATACACCTCATCTTATCATAATTCATGAGTCATTAATATTCCAAAAACATCCACATTTTATCACAAAATTTTTTGATGATTCATTATGATGAATCATGTCTTAATTTTGATGATTCATTAATGAATCATGATTTATTCATAATACTCCCCCTTGGATGTTTTCAAATAATACGTTTAGCTTGTTGCCTCATTAAAAACCTTACTGGGAAAACCTCATGGGAAAAAACCACAGTTAAGGGAAAAAGAGTGCAACACGTATTTTTCTCCCCCTGATGATAACATCATTTTAAATCTCGAAGTTTTCGAACTCCAATTGAATATACTAATTTTCTGAAAGTTATAGGAGGAAGTGCTTTTGTAAATAAGTCTGCGAAATTCTCGCTAGATCGCACTTGTTGTACATCAATATCACCATTTTTCTCCAGTTCGTGGGTAAAGAAAAATTTTGGTGAAATATGTTTTGTTCTATCACCTTTGAAATATCCCTCATTTAATTGGGCAATGCATGCAGCATTATCTTCATATAATGTTGTTGGAAGTAACTTTTCCGATAATAATCCACAAGTTTGTTGTATATGCTGAATAATCGATCGCAACCAGACACATTCTCTGCTAGCTTCATGAATTGCTAGTATCTCAGCGTGATTAGATGAAGTGGCAATTAAACTCTGTTTAACTGACCGCCATGAAATAGCAGTTCCACCATATGTAAATAAATAACCCGTTTGTGATCGTGCAATGTGTGGGTCGGATAAGAATCCAGCATCTGCATACCCAATTAAATTTGATTTTATCTCATTAGAGTAGAACAATCCCATGTCAGTTGTTCCCTGAAGGTATCGAAATATTCGTTTAACTCCATTCCAATGTCTACGAGTCGGTGAAGAACTGTATCTTGCTAATAAATTTACAGCAAATGCTATATCAGGTCGCGTATGACTTGTAAGATACATTAGCGCTCCAATAGCACTAAGATATGGTACTTCAGGACCAAGTAGCTCTTCATCATTTTGCGCGTGGTCTGAACGGATCTTTACTCACATCTAAAGATCTAACAATCATTGGAGTATCTAATGGATGAGATTCATCCATATAAAATCTTTTCAATATCTTTTTAGTGTAATTTTCTTGATGTACAAATATCCCATTCTTTAAATATTCAATTTGCAATCCCAGACAATATTTTGTTTTACCGAGATCTTTCATTTCGAACTCCCTTTTCAAACAATTAACCGCTTTCGACAACTCTTCAGGAGTTCCAACTATATTGATGTAGTCAACATATACTGCTATAATGACAAACTCGTTTTCATATCTCCTCATAAATATACACGGGCAAATTTGATCATTTTTATACCCCTCTTTCAATAAATATTCACTTAGGCGATTATACCACATTCGCCCAGATGCTTTAACCCATAAAGTGACTTGTTTAGTTTAATTGAGTACTCATTTCGTGGCCCTGAATTTTCAGGTAAACGAAAGCCTTCTGGAAGCTTCATATAAATGTCACTGTCAAGTGAGCCATATAGATAAGCAGTGACAACATCCATTAGACGCATATCGAGTCCTTCACGTACTGCCAGACAAATTATATAACGAAAAGTTGTTGCGTCCACCACAGGAGAATAAGTCTCCTCATAATCAATGCCAGGTCTCTGCGAGAAGCCTTGTGCGACAAGCCGTGCTTTATACCTCACAATTTTGCCATTTTCATTTTTCTTTCTGACAAAAAACCCATTTATATCCAACCGGCTTTACATTTTCTGGTATGCGGACTACAGGTCCGAAACTTTTCGTTTCTCAAGTGATTTTAATTCTGCCTCGATTGCATCTTCCATTTTTGCCAATCTTTTCTTTGTCTACATTCATTTATCGACCGTGTTCATGATCCTCATTCTCATTCATCTCATTCATGTCATGTAGCGCTACGTTAAATGAAAATTTATCGTCAACGTTGACTTTATCTCGGTTCCATCTAATTGATTGAGATCTCTTCATTATTATTTTTTCAATTTCTTCAGGTACCTGAGTTTCATTCTTATCATCATTTAAGCCCATCGACTCTTCTCTCGTCGATAAATCCTCGATTGGACCATTCTTATTATTTGCTCCTTTTCTTTTCCGAGGATTTTTATCTTTGGAACCCGAGGGCCTACCACGTTTTAGCTGTGGTTTAGGCTCAATATTATGTTCTGCAGGAACATTAATTTTCACAGGAGCATTAACAGCTGGTATATGTGACTTGTTACTCTCTTTCGGTCAGTAAAGCTGTCTGGCAATTGGTTTGATAAGCTTTATAAATGAATTATCTTCTGAACTTCTAGTTCACATTCTTTCGTTCGAGGATCATAATGATTTAGTGATAATTCATTCCAACTAATATTCCTTTCCAGCTGTTTCTTTTCTCCCCCTAATGTCGGAAAATTTGTTTCATCGAGTGACAGTCGGCAAATCTAGCCGTGAATAAATCTCCCGTTAAAGGTTCTAAATATTTTATTATTGATGGAGATTCAAATCCGACATATATTCCCAACCTTCTTTGAGGTCCCATCTTTGTGCGTTGTGGTGGCGCAACTGGAACATATACCGCACATCCAAAATTCTTAGATGGGAAATATCTGGTTCCTGACCATAAACCATTTGCAACGGGGAGATATCATGGTAACTTGTTGGCCTGATGCGAATTAGTGCTGCTGCATGTAATATTGCATGTCCCCAACATGATGAGGGAAGATTTGTTTTCATTAATAATGGTCTCGCAATTACTGCAGACGTTTAATCAATGATTCTGCAAGACCGTTTTGCGTATGAACATGTGGCACGGGATGCTCAACATAAATTCCGATAGACATACAATAATCGTTAAATGCCTTTGAGGTAAATTCACCAGCATTATCAAGACGTATTTTCTTTATCGGATAATCTGGAAAATGTGCTCTTAAACGAATCAATTGAGCAAGTAATCTCGCAAATGCCGCGTTCCTTGTAGATAATAAGCATACATGGGACCATCTACTTGAAGCATCAATTAACACCATGAAATATTTAAATGGTCCACATGATGGATGTATCGGCCCACAAATATCACCATGTAATACGTTCCAAAAATACAATAGATTCATTCTTTACTTTCATTGGTGATGGCCGAATAATTAGCTTCCCTTTAGAGCAAGCAGCACATGCTAATTCATTAGATTGAACAATCCTCTGATTCTTTATTGAATGTCCACGTGAATTTTCAATTATCTTTCGCATCATAGTTGAACCGGGATGGCCCAACCGGTCATGCCAAACATTAAATATACTATCATCAGTAGACTTCTGATTTATGATAACATACGATTCAATTGTTCTCAGATATGTATAATATAACCCAGATTCGAATGAAGGTAATATTTCCACAATTTGTTTATCATTCGAAATTATCTTTGTGATGTATAAATGTTCGACACCACATTTTATCGCTGTTTCGACATGATATCCGTTATGTCGAATAGCTTTAAAGCTTAACAGATTTCTTTGTGATTCAGGAGAATATAAGGCACTTTCAATAACCAATTTGGTTCCTCTGGGTAATAAGATACTAGCTCTTCCGGAGCCTTTAATTATATTTGTGCTACCCGATATAGTGATAACACTAGCTTCTTTCATATCGAGATGATCAAAGTATTTCTTATTCTTCAGAATCGTATGAGTCGTTGCACAGTCTGCAAGACATAGTTCTCCATACGCCCATATCCATCAGATAAATATCCTTTTCACATAAACATATATTTATTTAAGAAACAAAACGATATATTACAAGCACATATAGTTTAAACAACCTTTAAACACATAAACACACAATAGCAAAATATATAACATATAGAACATTATAACACATCATTCCTCATCTGCGACGAAATCTGCAGCCTCCAAAATACACATTATTTTTATCAACACCAGAAGTAGATGCAATGTCACCTTGAACAAAATTCGTTTCAATCTTTTTTCCTTTTGAGATTGCTGATACAGCTCAACAAGATGCTTGGGCGTGCGACAATTTTTCGACCAATGGCCCATACCACCGCAACGATAGCATCGTTCGTCGTTATCCTTTTGTTCAATGGGCCTCTTTTCATCTTTATTATCATAAGATTTTCTCTTCTGGGGAAGATTTTGATGTCCACCACGATTGTTATAACCACCACGGAAGTGTTGATAACGACCACCATAATATCCTCTGCCATTACCACGGCCTTGACCACGACCTTGACCACGTCGACGTCCACGACAACGATATCCACCACGACCACGTTCACGATCATTGTTTCGATTGTTATCATTATTACCTCTGACTGCGTTCGCTTCAGGGAGCGCAGCCGCACCGGTTGGTCGGGATTCATGGTTTTTCATCAACAGTTCATTGTTTTGTTCAGCCAACAATAAACAAGAGATTAATTCAGAGTACTTGGTAAATTGCCTCTCTCTATATTGTTGCTGCAATACCATATTTGATGGATGAAAAGTACTGAATGTTTTCTCAAGCATACTAGCATCAGTGACCGTTTCCCCACACAATTTTAGTGTGCATGTAACTTTATGAACGGCCGAGTTATATTCAGTCACAGATTTAAAATCTTGTAGACGTAAATGCATCCATTCGTACCTTGCGCGTGGAAGGATAACCGTGGTCACGTGGTCAAATCGATCTTTCAGATTTTTCCACAATTCAGCAGGGTCTTTAACATGTACATACTCGTTTCTCAGATTTTCATGAATATGGTGACGGAGAACTATTAAGGCTTTTGCCTTGTTTTGAGTAAGTGTGGCTTTTGCAGCATCAGTGGTGGCACCTGCATCTGTTGATTTTTGTGTGGCAACAATAGTATCACCTGCATTTGTCGTTGTTTGTGTGGCGACAATAGTGTCACCCAAGCCTTTTGCTTTCAGATGAATATCTGCATCTAGTGCCCATGCTAAGTAATTTGATCCAGAAGTGTCAAGGGCAACAAATTCGAGGTTTTGCAGATTTGCCATACTATTATGAAATACAAAATATGCATATTACTAAAAAAAATAAGAACAATGTCCACATAATAATAATACACATAAGCAAATGTTCTTCTAGCATATGATTCTATAATAAAAATCATAATATTTTTATAAATTTGATAAAATAAAAAGAATTTTATATTTGTAAATGTTGTAAAAAAAATTTCAACTCGCCACCACTGGGATTCGAAATCTGGACCTCTCATCACTTGTAGTGACGATATTCCGCGAAACCAGTCGAGCTAAGGCGTTTTTGGTGAATATATGTTAAAACTATATAGTTTAAAATGGTTTGCCACGTGTACGAGTATTATAAATAATTTTACCGTATACAAAATAAAATTACCATACCTTGATTATAAAACTTGAACGGAGGTTGATCTCTGCAGGAGAGCTTCGATGAAGGTTGATCGTTACCGAAGAGCGCTCGTGCTGATAACGTGTTATGAAATTTTTATTATTATTTAATTTATATTATGATATTTTGATAGTATATAGAGAGAATTTAGAGGGAGAGAATATATTTTCTATACTTGTGATATATTTACAATGCAACTCAATAACCTATTTATACTAAAATCATACACTAAAATACAATTTAATCATCTATACAACTCATACAAAAATACAATCTTTTTTATACACCTCATCTTATCATAATTCATGAGTCATTAATATTCCAAAAACATCCACATTTTATCACAAAATTTTTTGATGATTCATTATGATGAATCATGTCTTACTTTTGATGATTCATTAATGAATCATGATTTATTCATAATAGACATGTTATTTCGATGAATATCACTAGGAGAGATGCAATAAACGCATAGTCAACCCCAGGATAGATTCTTGCTTCAAAGCTTTCCCTTATGCCCAAACTTCCAAGTTTGGACCTCTCTTTCACCTGCAAATACGCATGAAATCATCCTGAAACCCTTAACGATAATCAAGAAATGTTAAGGTTAATGAATGCGTACCTCAGCGATTACGTTTTTCGCCTTCATACACCTTAAATGACTGAGAAAAGTAGCTCCCACAACACGAAAATCGCTGATTTCTTCCTTCGAGTTGCTCGCAAGGAAGACCTCGAGCTCTCCTTTCAGCTGAAAACTGTGAGATTTTCGCACGGCGTAGAGAACATTGCTTCCGTGATTACAATCGCCGGCGTAAAACTATCCACTGAGGATGCAATGAGATTCCTGATGATCAATAATGACCAAAACTATACTGTTAGAGCTGTTTTCGAAAATTTAAAAGAGTAAAAAAAACTGTGAATAGGGCTTTCATTACGTACGTACGTACCTTTCTTTCCATCGTGATTAGAGGCGCGCAAAATTGATCGTACATCGTTCTCTTCTTCTTCTTGAATTGCCAGAAACTGCCCTCGACTTGGACAAGCGGGATTCCATCAGCGTCCAAAACCTCGACGTGTTTGTCTGAGATTCCAATCCTTTTGTTCACAGTCAAGCTCACCAAGTAAGGGAAGCAGTAATCATCTCCCACTACGCTCACTGAAGGAACGAAGTGCCTCACTCAGGCTTAAACATGGTCGAAATGCTAGTGATTTGCTTTGCTTTTCGACGAGAGAATTTTGAACTTTTTTTATATTATTCGTGCCATCGAAGATGAGACGAGCTCGGTGGAAACTTCGATGATTTGTTAGACCTACTTTCGAGTATAACATGACAATCATTATTATTACGAAGATTGTTCTTTCGTTTCGATTAGCTGGCGACGCGACAAAAAGGGAATTGCATGTATGAACACGGAGAGTACAACTAACTTGTTTTTATTAACTTCAGGGAATAATATTAACATACTTCTGCCGGCCTTCGGACAACAATGTTACTTACCGTAACAAAGACAATTGCGGTAAGTCGATTGCCTTGTTTTCTCCTTGCAATTTCGTTTCGATCTTCACTACTGCATATTGCAGTTGCTGAAGATTCTAACCTTATTATACAGCAAACTACTTACAGCAACAACCCATTATTCATTTATTCGTTCTGTTTATTCTCTCACACAAAAGTACAAAAGACTGGAATAAACAAGTAGAGAACGTAATAAAGCACTCAATGGCTCTCTTCATCATAAACTTCACCAGCATATTTCCAGTTTATGACCTTCCATATGTTCTTTAAGTAGTCCGGCCTTACATTTTTGTACTGCATCAATGAGAAGGCGGAGGATAATAGCGTTATCAGTTAAGGGGAAAATGCACAGCTAAAAACGAACCAATTATGGAGGACATGAAGATGCATTAGGCATTCCGCATATATGACTTAATTGTCGAGTGTGTTATTGCCCTTTAAGAAAGGTCAGTTTAGTTCTTGAAAACCCCCTCTCTATCAGTATATTTTATGCTTGAAGAAGTTACCTGCAAATAGTAAGCATGCTCCCAGACATCAATGCCCAGCAGAGGTACCAAGCTTGCTCCTTTCGTCACTAGAGGATCCTGAGATACAAATTGAGAGAGTTTGAACAAAATGAAGTTTTACAACATAATCTGCTACAATCAGACAGAAGCATTTTTTTTATTGCCTCTAAATCACAAGAAAGCAAACAGATAATATCCTGCTTTCGAAGGACTAGCAGACCAAGGCAACGACAAATACAGACAAAACGAGAGCTTAATTTACCTAAAGCTGCCAACTCTGGCGAACAAAAAAAATTCATAAATCCAAGAATAGGTGGTGTTAAACTAGGCACGCACCTGATTAGCCGTTGTCTCAACTACCAGGCGCTTCAATTCTTTGTCCAGACCTAGCCACTGGAGATTATCGAAAGGCCAAAGTATACGATCAGTTCTTACAGAGCTTCATTAACGATGACAAGGCGCCATATCTCAGAATGTTCCCAAAAGAAATATATTACTTATATACAACGGAATAAAAGCTTACCACCCATCCAGAACCCTGCAACGCAGCACCTTCAGCATTCATCTTCTGTATTAAAGCATCAAACGACCCAAAGTTATTGTCAATAGCCCAACCCAAAGACCCCTTGGGAGGTTCGCCACCACCTTCCTGCGAACAGGGTTTGTAAATCACTTGAGAGATGTGTTTCGAAAACTGGAATGATAGCGAATGAAAACCAGATTCATCAGCCAATTGAACTTTACGTTAACAGGCGTGAGATTCTTCCAGAAGATTGAGTGATTGACATGACCTGCATTTGAAAATTTAAAGAACAAAACAATTGAGCTGAATCTTCAAACTTCATACAGAAAAACTCCTAGGCACCATTAAATTCAGTTGCAGTTCCTTCATACGCAAACCCACAAGCAACAAGCAAAATCGAGGTACCAATCCGAAAATTGCCAACGTGACAATCAATCCAGTCGCTAAGTCCACCAAAGCACGCATGGGAAAAAGGAAAAGAAGAACCTATTCGATGAAAAGCGACGAAATCAACATACCTCCGCCGTTGAATTTGATTGCGGCCTGCAGCTTGACGACCGTCGACGCATCTCCCTTGGCTATCGCGCCGTCGAGCTTCTCGAGAGCCGCGTTGTAGTTCGTGACGTAGGTCTGGTGATGCTTCTGGTGGTGTAGCCTCATGATGTCGCCGCTGATAGCTGGCTCGAGCGCGCCATAATCGTACGGAAGATCGGGAAGTGGAAACGGTCTGAAGCGAGCGAATAAGCCCCAATTTGGGCGTCGTTGTTGTAAGGGATTTCCGAGCGATTAGGGTTCTAAGAGCCATTGTTAATCAATATCACTCCGTGGAAAAGGGAAGGAAGAAGGAATACTCTGTGAGTTGCCAACTGACAAGATGAGTTATGCTGAACGATGAAATGATTCTCAAATTTATAATTTTAAACGTTGACAAGTACTATCACCAGCACAATGCACGAATCAAACTCTTACACTTCCTCTTTTAATACAATATAATTAAAAATTTTGGTATTATTTCAGCGTAAACTAAATGTTCTCGATGTTTTTACTTTTCACCCCGCAGGATATAATGTATATCTCAGCTTGTTATTGGATTAGTGGATTATATTGTAATAATAATAAGGAAAAATTGAACTTAATAATCCCACCATCCACTTCTACTACTATTAATCCCATATATAAATTATTTCTTAAAATTCCCAACTATTGACATATCTATCCTTAAACAATCCCAACTATCTACAAGTCTTCCCAAATTGAACTGTGATTACCTACAACCAATTATTCAGGTAAAACATTAAAAAAATTATTATATAACATAAAAAAGTATACGTAGGAAAAGATAAATAATTTGACATCAAAGCTAAAAAATAAAAATAAAGTTAAAGGTAATTATTAAACATAGTACATTAATTTTCTCTAAATAATTAAAAGACAAAATTAAATGAAAAAAAAATGAAAATTTAATAAAATATTAATATAAAGTAACGCCACCACAAACTCACCCACCATAGCGTCAGTGCCCCTTCCTTCTGCACCTTCACATGTTATTTGCTGGGTTCGAGCTCGAGATCGGGCTCAACTCATTTGTATCGAGCTCGACGAGATTCATAATTCTTAGCTCGAACACGATAGTAAACACCTAAGCTCCAGCTCGGCTCGTGAATCGATTGTTTGTAGCTCGAGCCTAAAGGTAAAAAAATTAATACAAATAAAAATTAATGAAGGAGGAGTGCTTTATGGATATATTTTATTTATGACAATGACGAAAAGAAAATAGTAAATGAAAATATATGATGAGGAGAGTACTTTATGTATTTATCGTTATGATAATTTTTTTTTGGTCATTTTTTGCTATTTTTTGCTAAATTGTTTGTTAATTCCTTATTTTTATTTTTACTGGTTGATTTTTAATTTTCGAATTTACAAATGAATTTTTCTCTAATTTTATTTTATGAACAATGTTTTTATTTAGATTTATTTTTTGTACCTTTTTCTAAATATTTTAATCTGATTGTATTTATTTATATTATGTTAAGTGTTATAGCAAGTCATCAGGTTATGGGAAGAGAAGATAAGTTTATAGTTGGGATTTTAAGAAATAATTCATAGGTGGAATTAATAATAGGAGAGCGTAGATAGTTGGGATTATTAGATTCAAATTTTCCTAATAATAATATAACTGTAAATTTTCTTAATAATCCGATCCCTAATTAATTACTAAACCATGGTTACAATTAATAATTCACAATTCACTGAATCATCTAGAAAATTCTGATCCCATTACAACGTGGGCAGTAGTATATTGACAATGAACAGTGCTTTGAACAAGCCATAAGAACCTGTTGTATTGTATTGTCTGACCAACTACGATTTCTAGAAGGGAATTAGTTCCTTATGGGCAGTGCATATATTTGTAAAAGAGAGAAGGCAAAGAAAATAAAAAAAAATTGGCAGGCGAAAAACTGGAGATGTTTTTCCTACGAATGACGAGGAACATGCTGAAATTGGCAAATATTGACATCAGAAGACAATCGAAAGTTCACAAATCATTACAACTTTCAAGATTTGATGATCAATGTTCGCACCGTAGGCTTTTTTCATGACAGAAAATAAGACACTGTAAATCTTATGTTAGAGCAACTCGTTTGCTTTGTTCACCCATATGTTGTAAATCTCGTCGCTGAACAGAACAAAGTGCACCTTAAATGAGAGGATAAACCCGCGGTTAGTTTCATATTGCAGTAACTCGACAACAAAGAAGAAGTATTTATTACCTCCTTCAGATCCTTTGCAAATTCCTTAACCGTAGAAATGGCCACAGTCGCAGCTTCATCGAAAGGGTATCTGCAGTCACAAACCATTGCGTAACACGGTAATGATTGACCTATTCATCTTATCCCATTTTAAAACGAGATTCTTTGAATCCCTTACTATACGATGGGAGCAAGTTCAACAATTCGAAATCAAGTTTTCGTGCTTGAATTGCAGATGTTACTGTCAAACGGAGGAAAACGTATGTACCCATAAACCCCGCAAGATAGAGCAGTGAACGCGAGATACTGAATGTTGTTCTCTTTAGCAACCCGTAAGCAGTTCCTGCAAAATACATCATGATGAATGTTGGTAACATTTATTCGAGTCAATACCTTAATACTACACAACATTGCAATGTGCAACTGCGACTTACTTATATGCGTTCCTCAACGAGGTTTCTGGGTCTCGATCAGAATCGTAGATGGGTCCAACTGTATGAACAACATGGGATGCTGGCAACCGAAAACCTCTGTTCATATCAAAGCATTTAGCATAACAACCGAAAACTTACATAGACCATATGAAAACAGAGGGGCTAATAAATTGCAAGTTCCATGTGCTAAAAGAAAGAAGATGAAATTGATTTTCGATTTTTTGAACTTACGGAGTAATTCTTGCTTCTCCAGTGGGGCAACGACCCCAGGCCTCACTTCTGGGACCTTATAGCACGCCTCGAGCAGCTCTGGCCCAGCGGCTCGATGTATGGCTTTCGAGAAAACGTGGAAAGGGAGAGTAAGTCATCGAAGATAATAACCGTTGATCGTAAGGCAGGACACGCAAGTGAAAACAGCATTATTAGGGTAAAATGAGTCTGAGAAGAAATGGAAGAGAAAGTGATGTACGTACCTCCATCGGCACCACTACCACCGAGCATTCGTTTATTGGCTGGATTGACCTATTAAAAAGGCAAAGAGAGACATACGTGAAATGAATGATTCGAACGGAGCAGAACGCATATCGTGAAAATTCGAATCCCTTTCTAAATCTGAACACAAACAGTAACAAACTCAAAGATCCTTCCGGCGACTGCATCGCTCTTTGATCTCAGGCCGTAGGACATACTACTGCAATCAGAAGCGAAACGAAAGACAGTAAACGACATACGATGGCGTCAGACGAGCCGTCGATCGACCACCGCGTGATGTCACCTTCTGAATCTTAACGGTGCTCGTCGGAGACAAGTGGAACTCCACCGCCGCCGCCGCGTTGCCTCCGCTCATCGCCGATGATGATGATAATATTCTGAATTGGACGGACTTCGAAGTTGAAATGACGGAAAAGGACTTATCAGTGGCAAATAGTGGCGAAAGTGATGATAGCACTTGCTATTTGAGCACTGAGCTCGAAGCATATAGCGAAGGGTTCTTTGGAAATTTACTCTACGAAAGAATTTTGAGTAGATCTGCGATAGAGAACTAGAAGCAGCCATCGTCCCCCAAGTTATGATTGGAGCGACCAACGATTTCTTAATAAATTAATATGTTTGGGCCTAAGAAAGCATTTGTAGCCCATAAACCCAAATCTAATTGGGACATGCGCAAGAATCGAAAATAACAGGAATAAAATAATGAAAATATATTATTTTCGTTGATTCGGAAAATTAGCTCAGAGCCCTAGTAATTTTAGTTCATTGTGGATTCGAGCGTCGTAGAATTTCAGCAATGGCAGCTTCAAATGTGAAGGAAAGATTACTGTTAGCTCTGTGCAATAACCTTTCTCTTGATTCGGTAAGCTTTCTTTTCTGTCACCTGAATTTCGTTTTCTTTTTCGAAATGAGGTAGTTAATTTCATGAAGTTTTCTTTTCTAGATGTGCTGTTTATGGTGTTAGTGATTGATGCAGGAATCGTTTAAAGGTGACGTGGGCGGTGATGTCAAGACCCTGTGCAAAAGTGTCCTCAAGTCATCCAAAGATGGCGACTCAATTCTTAGCAACAATGAGGTGATTATTTTATGGTTGTGAAGTTTGATTTTTTTGACGATAATGGTTAATAAGTAGATACCTTTATGGTAACAGTACGAGCGTTGATGGCAGGTGATGAAAAGGATAGAGTTTGCCGAAGAGTTCTTGGGGAAGTCAAATGTGCCCTTAAAGTTTCTTTCCGAGCTAAATGAAGAGTTGAGTTCCAAGTCGGTTGTTGTGGGAGGTGGATTGAAGCCTTCGGTTGCTGATATTATCGTATTCTCCGCCGTGCATTCATCCGTTGTATGTAGATTTTCGAGTAAAGTTTGGTGTTGCATGTTTTGAGTTATATGACCCATGATTGTCTGAATTGTTTGATTCCATTTCATTCTGGGATTTTGTTAATGAAATGTTCTGACTTGGTTGTTTGCAACATCAAGATTGGTCTTTCTAGCTCAGATAGAGGAAAAACTACCACACTTGTTTAGATGGATCGACTACATTCAGGTACAAGAAATGTTCCAATTGATTTGCTCGCTTGTGTTGTGTTTTTCCTCGTTGTGACCAAAACCAAAAAAAAAAAGGAAAGGGGGAAAAATAAATAATTTTGTTAGAGTTTATATTGGTTGTCAAGTTTATATTTTTCAAATGATGTAGTTTTTGTTATGTATTTTTGTGAGAATGCTGACATGGAAGAAGATTATTTCTCATAAGAATCATTATTTCCTCCAAAACTCGGCATTTCATGATTGGTGCAGAACAAGGAGAATTTTGGGGATTCTTTCACAAAGATTTCGCTGGAGAAGTCCTCATTTGTGCCTCCAGTGAGTAATACTGAACATGTGATTGAGAAATTGAATACACTGACGTAATTCATATTTTTCTTTGATGTTTTGTTCTGCTCTAGACGTTGAAACCTGCTAAAAAGATTGAAGAATCGAATGCCAAAAGACTGTTGAAGAGGTAAAAAAGCAGTCTGATGGTTCAGAGGCAGGCTCAAAAAACAGCAAAACCTGCTGATGGTGTAAGTTTTTCCTATATTATTGTGGCGTTTCCTATGTTATTGGCGTTATACTTATACAATAGATAATAGATAGAATGTTAATCTATGATGGATTCTCTCAATAGAAAAATAAAAAAAGCTGAAGGGGCAGCTAAAGCAACTGTGGAGAAGAAGAAAGTACCTGAGAAAGAAGCAGAGAAGAAAGATGAAGAGCTCAGTGTCACTCTCCTTAAGATACAGACTGGCCTAATTCGCAAAGCATGGAAACATCCTTCAGCTGATAGGTAAGGTGACTAAAGCATTGCATTCATCTTGATGATCAAAGTTAAGATCTTGATTAATGTGATTTGTTTGCTCCATATTAGTGGAGTATGTGCTGTGGTATTTTTCACATGGTAATTATATCAAGGAAAGAGGTCAACTACATATGCATGCTGCATCTTGTGTAATACCATGTATATCTGACCATATTCTTGAAATTTTTTTGTTTGATTCAGCTTGTTGGTTGAAGAAATAGATATTGGAGAAGCAAAATGCAGGCAAGTTGTGAGTGGGCTAGCGAAATATTACAGTCCTGAAGAATTAACTGTACGGTTACACTCATATACGAGCATTTTCCTGAAATATGTGGCATGTGCTCAAAGTTTTGATTTCCCACTTTAAATATGTTACAGAACCGTCGCGTTGTACTCATAACAAACGTAAAACCTGGGAAGTTGAGGGATGTCATGTCTGAAGGACTGGTAAATATCTAAACATTCTTTGGCACCTTAAATTTATTTATTCTTCCGTGTCAACTTAAAATTCTATAAAACGTCGACTTGTTCTTTCTTTGAACTTGTTAACATGTTCACGCACAACCTTAATAGCTCTAATGGAAAAATCTTTTTTATCTTATGCACAGGTCCTTTGTGCTTCAAATCAAGACCATACGGTCGTGGAGCCTTTGATAGCTCCCGAAGGTGCAAAACCTGGCGAAGTTGTCACGTTTTCAGGGTATATGCTCATTCCTCTCCTCTATTTTCAATCCTACCATTTAAATTTAGGTCCTTTGTCGATTAATTCATATTTAATTTGCCTTTCATCACTTTCTTTCAGACATGAAGGCAAGCCTGAAGATGTTCTGAACCCGAAAAAGAAACAGCTTGAAAAGATTACCCCGGTACATACTTCCTCGTTTCTTCTATAGACATATATATATATATATGTATGTCAGTATATATATATGTCAGTAGTTTCGAAATTCAATTAGATGGTCTATTTTCTTGCGTCCATCCATGAATCAAGCCTGCCTTTGTGATTCTTTTAATAACGTAAGATGGGCTATATTCATTCGCTTTTTTTTCTCTCCCCTTTTTGCTGCAGAATCTATTCACTGATGAAAAAGGCGTCGCAGCGTTCAAAGGCGTTCCCTTATGACATCTTCGGGACCGTGCACTTCGTCCATTCCCAAAGCGAGCATCAAGTAGTAAAAATCAGTGCCAAATTATCATTACATTACTGTCATAAGCACCTGAAGTTTAAGTGGTTTTATCTTTAAATTCCACCAAGCGCATTGTTCTTTATTTTTTCATGCGAAAACATTATCAAGTTTTGTTTCTTAATTACACTTGGAACAAATATACTTTGTCTCTACCATCAGTCATCGGTGGTTGTTTTAGTTATTTATTTGTCTTAGCAGTGATTAAGAATTGCACTATAGCTCGAAATTACTGATTTTGAACATCAAGAGCTGCCCTTCATCGCAGCATTTGATATATGAAAGTCAGTAGAAAGTAAAGCAATCCAAATGTTATTATAGAATTTAAAAAAAAAAGTTATCTTAGTGAACTGATAAAAATTGTCCAGAGATTTTTATTCAAAACTAGAGTTTGTAATTGTATGGAGGCAAAATAATAATAGTATACAATACCCACGTTTGACCGTAAATAAGTTCCAAAGGGAAAACTTTTAGGATGCAATATTATATGGAAATTTGGTTTAAATAATTCATCATATTGGTTTTCTTCTAAAAATAAACCCAAAAGTAAATTATTTTTAACAACTCAACTACAATAGGTATCTTATCAAATTAGACCAATGTAATTTTTAACCTATTCAACAGGTTAAATTCTTTTACTTTTTTTTACTTCTATTTCTATTTTAGTAAATTATTTTAAGCCTTTATTTAACTCAAAAAATACAAGAATAAATAAATAAAATATGTTGATAAATTCTTAATAAAATAGTTATAAATAAAAATGAATCAAAATTTAAGAAAAAATAGGCTAAATTGCAGATAATTGATATGTGGTTTAAATAATAAGCATTGAAACCCCCCTGATTTATTAATAACACAATAGACCCGTGATTTATCTAATTAGCGTCCATTGTATTTTTAACCCCTAATCGGGGCGTAATGCTAAGTTTTGAACAATACCGAAGGGTATGGTGCTAGACAACAATGAGGGTACAGAGCTACGTTCAATGAGCACAAGGGAGTTTTGCGGAACAAAAAAACATATGATAGTATCTTTCATTTCAACGTAATTGCATGGGGCATAGTGGACTTTACCCTAAAAAAATACGTTAAAAAATCCACTTACCCTTAGTATATTAATTAAACGTTAAATGTATCTCCAACAAAAAAAAGTGTAAATAATCAAACAAAAATTTTCTATGGAAAATCTCTCAAAAATTGCAAAATAAACTACTCAAACTTAGTTATAAATAAACATAATCAAATTTTGGAAAAACAAAAATGAAATTAAAAAATACCTCGACGAAATATACATCTGTTTGACTTAATTTTTAATTAACTTATTTATAATTTCAGAAATTTTCAGTCAAAATATTTGATATTCTTTTTTTTTAAAAAAATTTATAAATTTTAATTACAGTACTAAAAATGTTGAGGGATTTAATTTACATTGAAAGTTTTTTGTTTTGATTTTTTAAATTTTTTCATGTTGGAGTTATTTTAAGGTTTAATTAATATAATTAAACCAACATAATTTTTGAATACATTATGTTACTTTGTAAATTTTGTTTTATTTTTATTTTTAGTTATTTTATAAAGAATTTCTTGGAATGGTCGTCGAGATATTTGTTTGTCAAATATTTGAGTTATTTAAAGTGTGAAATAATTTATTAAAACAGAAGTAAAAAAGAAAAAAAAATTAACCTATTGAATAAGTTAAAGGTTACATGTGTCTAATTTGAGAAGATATTGCAGTTGGGTCTTATTCAGATATAATTTAATGTTAGGTTTATTTGTAGGAGAAAATCAATATAATAGATTATTGAGGCTTTTTCATTTCATTCAGGCCCCCTCATAACTCTCATTTAGGATTCATGCCCTCTTGGCAAAAAATTTAGTTTTAAGGATCCATTTTCTGCAGTACCACTTCATTGCTCTTACATACCAGTATTTGAAATTCTGTACCACAAAACCATAATCCGATACCAGTTTATGATCATCTAATATCAGTTTATTTCCTGCAATACACTTCATTGCTCTGACATACCAGTATGTTGAAAGTTTGTAACACAAAACGATCATTCTATACCAGTTTATATATCTTTCATATCATTTTTTAATACACACAAAATGAATCCTTTAACCTAAAAAAAGTCTCGAACAGGGCCTGAATTCGAAATCAAACCCTTAATGGGGTCTGATTTCGAATTGATCCTAGATTATTTATACCAAATTTTAGAATCAGCGATTTAAGAGCGAAGTGCACGGAACCTGACGAACGAGGACCGGAGAGGCCACAACTAAAATCATCAATTTGCTTTCTTTTTTTCCTACCCAGTCTTAAACGCACACCTCTACGATTCTTTCAATGGCTCTCTGCTATCCAGCTTTGCTTGCAGAATCTCCGCCGTCGCCAATCCTAAAGGCCGTCGTTTTGGTAGCGTGAGAGCATCCGTCGCCTACGAAACGCCGTCGTCATCAGCTGCTGGCCGCGGAGGGCCCCCGAAATTGCTGCTCGAAGTTTAAAGAGCTCTCGGCCGTAATCGCAGAGTCGAAGCAGCCAATTCTTAAAGGTGTTAATCTAACCGTCAATGAGGGCGAGGTACCGCGTAGCTGGCCGACCAGCTGTTATTTGTTTTTGTTTACTTTTAATTATGTTAACTGAGCCTTTGTGGCATAGGCAAAAAAGATAAGTTGTCAATTGTGTGGTTGTAGTGTGTTTTTTTGTGATTTTATGGCGTTTGGCAGTTGAATTGAGTTTAGCAGAACAAGTTTTGTTTGAGAGCTTCATTTAATAGTTACTGTTGTAACTTTATGAGCTAGAGAGAGCTTCATTTAATTGTTTCTTCTCTATAACTTTATGAGCTAGAGAGGGCTTCAAGAAGTATGAACTTTGAGCTATGGAGCGAGGAAGGTTGACCGAGTTAAAGTTTACTAGTTGATCTTGTACATGAAATCGGTTTTTTCTGCAGCTAAAAAGTTACTTTTGATTCCAACCCTCTCTATGTAATCATTGATAATTCAGTTGAGTTAAGCTGAAAATAATCTATTCTGAAATGTGTTTGTATGTAAAATGTGGTCTGTAGTTAAGCAGAACCCTCAGTAGTTGAAGTGAAAAACTTAGTGTGGTTTCTATATTTTAGTGGCACCTGCTTGCAGTAGAAGATGCAACTGAAAATTAACTAAAATCCCTGGGTCAAAAAAAATCTTAGAATTATGATCGTATATGGTGTATTGTTGTGTTTGGAATCTGATGTTGATGCTCGTTTGGGAAGGTACATGCTGTAATGGGGAAGAATGGTTCAGGAAGAGAGTACATTTGCGAAGGTAAGTGCTAACGAATTTCTTGTAACTTCAACATTATTAAATGCTGTTCAATGTGTGCAAGAGGTGAGGTCTTGTACTTAGTATGTTGGTTGAAGCCAAATTAAGTTTGGGGAGACAAGAAAATACACGAAAATGCGGAACACTGTCGAGTCCATTTTCTAGCACTTAACATTATTGACCTGTTCGTTTTCGTTTCCTAACAAATTTCCTTGATTATGCTAATTAATGGCATGCATGATGAGAACAATGCTTCATACCTAAAGGCTAAAAAGGATTAGCTTCAATGCTACTATTCTTTCATAAGGCATGATCTTGTACATGCTGATGTTGGCTGAGATGTTAAAACTCTGACGGAGTGCGCAAGCCTTAGCGTTAAGGATGTAACTTAAGTTCATGGTCGTCTTTTTGGACCATATTTAAAAGGTGGGGAGAGATGCAGTCGATTAATTTTATTTTCCTAATTGTTATCATATACAGTGGCCAATATGATGGTTGCATTGCATATGTGATGGTTTCTTTGTCACTCATTATTGTAAATCGTTTATTTCACGTCAGTTTCCCGTTTGGACTTAGAGGTGTTTCGGCTGGAGCTTCCATTTGATTTACAATTGTCTTAGGTCCTTGTTGGTCATCCAGATTATGAAATCACTGGAGGCAGCATAACATATAAGGGCCAAGATTTGCTAGAGATGGAACCCGAGGAAAGAGCGACGGCTGGATTGTTTATGAGCTTTCAGTCGCCAGTTGAGATTCCTGGCGTCAGCAATATCGACTTCTTGAATATGGCATATAATGCACGAAGAAGAAAACTTGGATTACCTGAGCTTGGACCAATCGAGGTAACTATTTTATACCTCAATTTCAAGGTTAATGTGGAGTCGTTTAATCCATGTTCAATCACTGTAGCCTTCACCAGGCTCATTTCCTCTAAAGAAATGACCAACCTTGGTTTACTTGAGCGGGAAATCTCCCACAATTTACCAACTTTTGCTTAAAATAATTTTGCTTTGACATCTTTGGCTGCAGTTCTATGGCTATGTAGCACCTAAACTGGAGCTAGTGAATATGAAGATTGAGTTCTTGAATAGAAACGTCAACGAAGGATTTAGTGGCGGAGAAAGGAAGCGCAATGAGATTTTTCAGCTCGCTGTACGTTCTCCAATCTTATCATATTACTTTCCACACACTCATTTAGAAACAGTATCATCCGAGGAAATAAAGACAACGCTATTTTCAAATTCAAATAGTTGGAATTTTTTTGGTTGAGCTCATCTTAATTTCCCTCGACTACAGGTTCTTGGAGCAGAGCTTGCTATATTAGACGAAATCGACTCTGGGTTAGATGTCGATGCTCTTAGAGACGTAGCAAAGGCAGTCAACGGACTCCTCACTCCAACTAACTCAGTGTTGATGATAACCCACTACTTACGTCTCCTCGAATTCATACGACCAACTTATATCCACATAATGGTAACGCTTCTTACTCCTCTTCCTCTGTTGAAGAAGGAATTTATTCAGATTTTATTCTTAGAAAGTAATCTCAGTTTGTTGATTTTTCGCCTTCGTTACATGCTTGCCAGCGTTTTTGATTCGTTCATTTGTTGTCCAGGAGAACGGTAGGATCG
Source organism: Craterostigma plantagineum (assembly GCA_027422505.1). Lineage (NCBI taxonomy): Eukaryota > Viridiplantae > Streptophyta > Magnoliopsida > Lamiales > Linderniaceae > Craterostigma > Craterostigma plantagineum. The sequence continues at coordinate 101,364 of JAPQWV010001065.1, forward strand.
TTAAGACAGGAGATATCTCCATAGCCAAAATTCTGGAAAAGGAAGGCTACAAGGCGATCTCTGGCATGTAATGTATTCTGTTCATTTTCTCTTGGAATTCTGCTTATGTTCATAACCTTTTGGCGTAATAAATATTTGGATTTGCTTTGCTGAGAGACTCTCGATTCTTCTGTCAAGAAAATGTGATATTACCGTCCCTTAACGAAGAACGAGGTTCATATTCGCCTACGGTGAACTTAATCAAATCTAAGTATTTCTTTGGCGTTGTTTGGGAATACCTTTGACAGTCATGGAGTTTGAACGCATGATTAATAAAATTTTAACAACTCTCTTTCCATTGGGACACAATTTTGAATTATATTAAACTGAATATCGATTTTTGGAGCCTTCGTCGACATTTACTAGTATTCTAGAGGGCTGCTTTGATTTATATGCAGTCCACGTACGAAGTTTCGAAAATGGTTAAAAGGTTTAATTCCTTATAAAATCCGTTTCGAAGTTTAAACTGTTCAATACCCTAGCGAAAATTTTATGTTCAATACCCATATGCGAAAATTAATTGGTATAATGTCCAATTTTGCTGTATAAAACTAAAATAACTTTATTTATTGGTGTAAAAACTAAAAATAGTATAATAACGAAAAATAGATGATATATTTTCTACAATTTCTAGTATAATTGCAAAATTAGTTGGTATGATGTTCAATTTTGTTGTATAAAATTAAAATAATGTTATTTATTGTTATAATAATGAAATTGATGGTATAATTTCTACAGTTTTTTGGTATAATAGCAAATTTAGTTGGTATAATGTCCAAATTTGCTGTATAAAAAATAAAATAACCCTATTTATTGGTATACTAACGAACATAGATGGTATAATTTCCACAATTTATGGTATTGCAAATTTAGTTGGTATAATGTTCAATATTGCTGTATAAAATTAAAATAATGTTACTTAGTATTCTAACAAAAATATATGGTATAATTTTGCAATTTCTCGTAGCAATAATCAGTTGGTAAATGTTCAATTTTCTATATAAGATTATAACAACTTTATTTATAGGTATAATATCGGAAACAATTGGTATAATTTCTATCAATTTCTGGTGTAATTTCAATTTTATTGATATAATAACAAGTTTTGTTGGTAATTCATGTGAAATAATTTATTCAGCTTTTTTGATGTGTGAGACGGGTATTTTCATATTTTTAACTCTGAAAAGGACATTTTAGGTACTAGACAGGAAGAAGTTTTCAATTAGGTAGAAATAAATAATTCGATGGATATTTAAGATGAATTTTAAAACCAAATGAGACTTGATAAGGATTTACACGATCGGCAAGCGTGTATTGATGATTCATACGCGTTCGGCACAGCTAACAGTTACTAAATTAAACAAAAATAAATAAATTTCCCTTTTGGCAATGTGAAATTATTTTATCGTTTATGCAAGTGCAATTTCATTTATTACATACTCCAACTATATATATTTCACAGGCTTCTTTCCCAATAAAAACCAAAACGGAAAAGTACAAGGAATTAATAATTCATCATTTCATTTCATGAATCATCTAAATACCCGCTCGGCATCATATATTTGTTTCTTTTCAAGATTTAACCAATATTTATCTATATATCTACGCACAATAGCACTTTCTTCTTTCTTTGCTTCAACAAGTCTTCTCTGATTCCAATTTCATGTACAGCATATGCTCGTTGACATCTGACTTCTTTTTCTTTATTTTTCCCTTTCTTTTCTCTGCGAAATCATCGTCTTCATCGTCAGCGTAACGAGTAAATTCTGAACAAGAAGAGAAGAAGAGCCCACGTTTTTCCTTCCCCGAAAAACCGCAGAAATCTGTAATTTCACCAGAACCTCGAACTTTCCCTTCAATCAGCTTTTCCATGGAGGCGCCGAGCTCCGATTCGGCGATTTTACAACCCTCATCGCCGTTGACTAGAACCGCCGTCGGTCAAAGCTCAAGAACCCTACAGTTCCCAACCTACGGCTCCTGCGAACTCCGATCCAAACCCTAATCGAAGCATCTGGGCTACTAAATCTTTTCTCGGGGCGATTCCTCTCACCACGAAGCTCAGCCTTCAGCGAACGAGGCTGGTGCCAGGGCTTTGAATTTTAACTCAGATGGCGATGCTGTGGATGGGGGTGGAGATGGGCCTGGGAATATCAATGGCGGTGAGGTGTCGATTAGGATAATTGGAGGTGGGAGTGAGGGTGGGGCGGTGGGTATGGGCGAGGAGGAGGGGGGAGAGGTGAAGGCGAGAGTGGCGATAGCAATAATGGGAGTGGCAATAGCGAAAATACAAGTGATGGTGAAGCGACCACTTCTGCTAGGTATGATATCCAACAGGCGGCGAGATGGGTCGAGCAGATGATTCCTTTTGCTTTGCTGCTGTTGGTGGTTTTTATCAGGCAGCACTTGCAAGGTTGGGGTTTCTTCCTTTCTTTCGTTCCCCCGTTTATTTTCAGTTTTGATGTTCTGTAGTTTGTTGTTTTTGTACTTTCATTCACCATATGTCTTGTTGATCAATATATCTATATCATTTATCTTTAAACCATTATATTCCAGTTAATTGTTACCTCTTTTCTTCCTATGGCTGTGTGATGTTCTATGGAACAATCGTTATGCGATTGTTTCCGTTGCATTTACCCTTTTGAGTTGTGAAAAAAACTCTAAATTATGCAATGGCATTGGCTCATTTTGTTGTGGCCATTAACGGCTTTGCATTCTTGTGTTGTATGTTATCTGTTTTTGTGAGGATGATGGATTCTATATGCTCCTTTTGAAATATAAACGAAGAAAAGAAACATGCTTGTGCGGAAAATGAGCTTTCTTTTGATTCGACTCTTGACTTTTTCCTGTCGCTGTTTTATGGACAGGATTTGTCGTCGCCATTTATGTCACTGCCATTTTGTTCAAGTCCAACGACATTCTGCGGAAGCAAACCGCTCTAAAGGTGTGTGCCTTGTGATCCATATATCGACTATTCCATTGGTTGCTTTAACAATCAACTGTGGTTCCACTTTCTCAACTAACAAAAGATGAGACACTCGTTTTCTTTTCTTTTTGTCAGGGTGAGAGGCGCATATTTCCGTCCTTCTCGGGTATTCAGTTCTATTCGCGCTTCAAGTCATTGGAATTTACTGGTGGGATCGCAAAGAAAAATCTTTTCTATCCAATGGTCATGATTCCTCCAAAGGCTGTCCCGCCTTTCTGGCACGCGTTGTTCATCATCCTTGTTAACGGGTGATCTTTCGTTCAGTTGAAAATCTTGATAATATAGCAAAATTAAGTTTACCTGATAGTGATATTATCTCATATTATCTTCATAATTATTTCTTAATTTTGTCTAGATACGATGGTGAGGCAGGCATCTATGGTCTTAAAGCTGGTCATCCTGATGTATTACAAGAATGGTCGAGGCCATAATTTTCGGAGACAGGTGAAAAGCTAATATATTAACATCATTTAATGCAGCATTTGCTCTAATCGCATGCACAAATTTCTTTGGAATGCGATGGGTAATAATGTCTTCTTGGTATTTTTCAGGGCCAAATGCTAACGCTCGTAGAATACACAATGCTTCTATACCGTGCTTTGCTGCCAGCGCCCGTATGGTACAGATTCTTTTTGAACAAAGAGTATGGAAGTCTCTTTTCATCGCTTACAACTGGGCTGTACTTGACGTTTAAGCTAACTTCGATCGTCGAGAAGGTACGAATCATTATCTTCTTGTCTTAAAAGTTATCTGTTTCTAAAGAACTCATTCTGTCTCTGTTCTTCAGGTCAAGTCTTTCTATACTGCTCTAAAAGCTCTCTCCAGAAAAGAAGTTCATTACGGCACTTACGCAACGTTAGAACAGGTTAGATTTTCTTCGTGCGAAGCCAACTTATGGGATTGTTTTGACTTGCTTGGATAAAATGATTTTTACTTTAAAAAAAATTTCGTATCAGTTAAATGCGGCGGGGGACTTATGTGCTATATGCCAGGAGAAGATGCACACTCCCATTCTATTTGCGCTGCAAACATATCTTCTGCGAAGATTGCGTCTCAGAATGGTTATTTTCTTTGCAGTTTCATATCACAAATCGTTCGTTTAAGAATTTTTTCTTTCCTCGTAATATGTTTGATTATTATTAAGCTGTCGTTATTTCTCAGGTTTGACCGCGAACGAACTTGTCCCCTATGTCGGGCGCTGGTAAGACCAGCCGATCTTCGATCGTACGGTGATGGATCGACTACTCTTTTCTTTCAGCTGTTTTAAGCTCTGTAATAAAAATATATCTCTTACATAAGTTATGAATCATGATCATTAAATGTTGAAATTTTCTGGGGATTTTAATGCCCTGAACGAAGCTGTTCTGAGACGGACCAACGTCTCACTTCCTATCGGTATTACTCTGTAAATGTGAATAGTTAAGAAAATTGCTATTTGATAATATTAGTTTTGGTTGTCTTTCGACCCCATTTTATTTTATTTTTTGCTCCTATGCTGAACTGTCGTATATGTCCATCTATATTACCGAGTCTTGCTATTTTATCTTCCTAATATTTATTTTACTTTGAGATGACTATAAATTTCCACTTCGGTTGTTAATCAGTTTTTTTTTTAAAAAAAAATATTAAGAAATTAAACCAAACACAAAAAATTCCGATATATTATTTTTCACTGAATTTAATAACTACAAAGATACATGAGCTAAATAGTTCGAATTGATTTTTCCGTTAACATTCGACTACAATAGAGAACAAAGGCTCACAGACGAGTAAAAACAACCAAAACAACAACAAAAAATCGAGGAAAATAAATCCATGGTCTATGACTAAAGAACTAAATAATCTATCACAAAAAGGCTATTAAGCCAACTTTATAATACTATTCACTTTCTCCGGATTTCGACAAGGGAGTTTTACATTCTTCGAACAGGGCTCCACAGAGGGAGAAGAAAACTCCACTGGGGGAGACAAAGCTCCCGACCCGAAAACTCCTACTAAGGAGACTCATAGGTGATGGTAGCAGAAGGTGATGGGGTGGGTGGCGGCGAGCGGCGGACGGGCACCGCCGGAGGTGGGAAAGAGGGTAACTTTTTACTTCCCAACAAAAGGAACAAAAAAAAAAGACGAAAATCACTACACTTAGAAGAAGAAAGAAGAAAAAAGAAAGAGCCCTCCCTAACATCCATTAATGGAGGAAGGCGGAGAAGTTTTAGGGTTTTGATTTAGGTTTTCTTAGATAGGGAGAGAGTCTGTGTCTAGAGAAGAAAAAAGTATTTACTTGCAATTTTCTTAAATGAATTATTCTTTTACGTTTCATGATATCATTTTATATACTTAAAAATATAGATAATTGAATTTCAATATTATTATTTGTAAATATTCAAATAACATTTCATGTTATTAATAATTATTTTTATATGTTTTTTATACGAAAAATATTGAGTTTATTATGATTTTGTGAAATTATTTTTTTCAATCGAATTTAAAATTGATCTAATTTGTAAAAATCGGTCACATGCGTGGCACGTCAATTTTCCGCCATAAAAATATGTCACGTGGGTGGCACATGATGTATTTTGGGAAAAATCTGGTATAATGTCTATAAATTGCACGATTATTACTATCCATGTAATGCCACACCTTAAATTAGCGATCCCTATAATGCAATACTCCCAAAGTTACGGGACCAGAAAATAATTAAGCCTAATATTTATTTGTGGAACGATGGAATGAACCCTCATCCTAATGGGTTGGTTAAGCCTTTGTGTATTAGTCTCGGCGAAGCACCTGACCTCTTTACTGTGATACCACCATTAACGAAATGCTACCAGCGACTTCTACAAGACTTAAGTGCACTCGTCACTCAAAGCACACTTTCGTTATCGTACCTACGTTTTCTATTCTCATTTCATATAATGTCAATTTCTGTTGCCAGCTCATATAATCGAGTGTGAGGTGTATGTACATGTAACGAACTCTCGTCTCCTTCTCTGTGCTCTCTCGTTCTTTTCTGTAACGAACTCTCAGGTCGATTTTCAGAGCGATTCTCTATTTCCAGTTCTCAATTTCGATTTGAATTCTTTCCCTTATTCGAGTTGGTATCAAATTGGTATCAGAGCATCGATCCAAGTTGAACTTCTCAGAAATGGCAGAAGGAACGCGTAATGCTGAGCTGCGTAAAGAGCGAGATCTGTTCCGCGATAAGGTGACCGCGGACAATGCTTCCATCAATGAACAGCTCTCATCCCTGCGGCAAATGATTGCGGCGATAGCGATCAACTCATCTGGAGAAAATTCGAATGGTGGAGGCAATGATCGGACTCAAGCCGAGCCACAACGATCGAGCTATCAGATGCCAAACAAAGTGTCAGTGTGGAATTTCCCAAATTCAACGGTGATGACCTCAGGGGATGGATCTACAGGTGTGAGCAGTTTGAGGTAGATGACACTCCAGCGGAACCGAAAGTAAGGATGGTTGCGGTGCATTTGGAAGGCCGTGCTCTTCAATGGCACCAGGTGTTCATGAAAACTCGACTCACTCGCGAGCTTCCTCGATGGCCTGAATATGTGAGTGCACTCCATAATCGTTTTGGATTGTAGTCGTACGATGATCCAATGAGCGAGTTAGTAAATCTGAAACAGACGAGTTCGGTTCAAGATTACTTGGATAGTTTCGAAGAGTTGGTAAATTGTGTCAAGCTTACGGAGCAATATGCAGTGAGTTGCTTCTTAGGTGGCCTGAGACCTGAAATTGCGGTAGCCGTAAGGATGTTTCGACCAAACACTTTGTCAGAAGCAGTCGGGTTGTTTAAGCTGCAAGAGCAAGCTCATGGTTTAGCTTCTAAGAGGATTTCCACAGCAAGCTTAAACCCAATGCCAGTAATGCTAGAGTTTCCTTCAATCCAAATGGAGGTAGTTCGAGCAGACCTAAGGGACAGGGCTCTTTGAACCACGGCTCATCATCTATAACATCCGCATTAGTCCCTTCGAAATCTCACAACATGGGGAGAGGAGGAAATCAACCCATTATACCTTCAACAAGGTTAACTCCACAAGAACTGGATGACAAAAGAGCCAAGGGGCTGTGTTTTAGGTGTGATGAACGGTTCACACCTGACCATAAATGTGCAAAACGAAGGCAAATCTTTTTGATGGAGATCATGAGCGAGGAAGATGGACAGGTAGAGGAGCAGGGGCTCAATTCTAGAACCCTGAAGAAGAGGAAGAAGGGAAGGCTGAAAATGAAGATGGTCATTTGGTCAATTACCAGGTTTCTATGCATGCAATGGCCGGTGTGCATGACTATAGCACCATGAGAATTGCAGGAAATGTGGAGGGAAAACCATCGCACGTGCTGATAGACACAGGAAGTACTCATAATTTTTTGGACTCCGATTGGGAACGGAGATTTGGGTGCAGCCTCGAATTCACCAATCCTTTCCCTGTAGCCGTGGCAGATGGAAGTAAGCTTTACAGTTCATCTATGTGCAAGGGGTTCAATGGAAAATGCAGGGCACACAATTCATGGCTGACATGATGATTTTACCATTGGGAGGATGTGATATGGTGATGGGGGTACAATGGCTGATTGCACTAGGTAGCACAACTTGGAATTTCAATCAGCTCCAAATGGAGTTCTATGTAGAAGGAAGGAAGGTGCTGCTGAGAGGGTTACAACCTGCTAAGGTTAAGATGATAGCCAACAAGAAAAATGAATCGATTATTGGCTCAACCTGCTCAGTTATCTATGCTACAAATGATGATAGTACATGAAGAGCAATCTTCAAAAACTCAGCTCTGTCTGCTTGATAAGGGTGGAACAGAGGAATTACATCAGCCCGTGCTACAAGGACTTTTGAAGGAGTATCATGACCTCTTTGCAGAACCTGCTACACTTCCACCTCGTAGGGCTCAGGATCATGCTATAACGCTCAAAGAGGGAACCTCAACTGTCAATGTTCGACCATATAGATTCCCTGCAATCCAAAAGGATGAAATTGAAAAAATGGTAAGGGAGATGATGTCTTCAGGAGTAATCATAGAGAGTATTAGTCCTTATTCATCACCTGTGGTGCTTGTTAAGAAGAAAGATGGGCCGTGGCGTATGTGTGTAGATTACAGGAAACTCAACAAAAACACGGTGAAGGACAAATTCCCTATTCTGTTAGTTGAGGAGCTACTGGATGAACTACATCACGCCCGAATTTTCTCCAAGCTGGATTTGAGGTCTGGTTATCACCAAATCAGAATGAGGGAGGAAGATGTCCATAAAACAGCTTTTAGGACCCATCATGGACATTTCGAATTTGTGGTTATGCCATTCGGACTCCCCAATGCGCCATCTACGTTTCAAGCTCTTATGAATAAGATATTTCAGCCCTTCCTCAGGAAATTTATCTTGGTCCTCTTTGATGATATTCTGGTTTACAGCCCTGATTAGGAAAGCCACTTGACACATCTGCAAACTACCTTTGAGGTGCTACGGGTGAATCAGCTATTTTCAAGAAAAGTAAATGCTATTTTGGAGCTGTTAAGGTGGAATATCTTGGTCATATCATCACAGCAGGGTGTTTCAGCAGACCCGTCCAAGGTACATGCCATGAAGGATTGGCCAACTCGAAGAACCTTACGACAATTGCGAGGCTTCTTGGGTCTTTGCGAGTACTATAGAAGATTTATTAGAGGGTATGGAAAGATAGCTCAGCCCCTCAATAACCTACTGAAGAAAGTTAACTTTCATTGGAATGAAGAGGCTACTTAGCTTTTGAACAACTAAAAGAGGCTCTCAGTAATTCTCCTGTGTTAAGCCTTTCCGATTTTTCCAAGGAATTTGTCATAGAGACAGATGCATCGGATGCAGCAATTGGGGCAGTTCTCCTCCAACAAGGCCGGCCTTTAGCATACATGAGCAAGCCTTTGAGTTCACGAGCAGCATCCATGTCCACCTACGAGAAGGAGTTGTTGGCTGTAGTCACGACAATGCAAAGGTGGAGAGCATATCTAGTGCGAAGGCATTTCATTATGAAGACAGACCATCAGAGTCTCAAACATCTGATGGAACAGAGGATTACCACCCCAAGTCAACAGAATTGGCTAGCCAAACTAATGGGTATGATTATACCATCATATACAAGAGAGGGTCTGATAATACAGCTGCTGATGCTCTTTCACGGATGCCTCAAGCTGAGATACAACCGAGTGGAATAATAGCTAGCATAGCCATATCAACACTGACCTATTGGAGAAGATAAAGCAGAGGTGGATATCAGATGAGCACGTGCAGAAGATTATCCCAGGATCAGAGAATTCGGGTAGCTACCATTAGGATGGAACCGTATTAACAAGGAAGGGGAAGCTTGTAGTGGGCTCTGATCTTGATCTCAATAAGGAACTCCTTGGCATCTTCCACAGCAGTTCCATGGGTGGACACTCGGGCATCGACAATACTCTTCATCGGCTCAAGAGAATACTATATTGGAAGAACATGAAGAAGGATGTTTTACAATTTTGTGAAATATGCCAACGGTATAAAACTGAGAACACAGCTTCCCCGGGATTATTCAAGCCTTTGCCGATCCCTGACAAAATATGGACTGACATTTCCATGGATTTCATTGATGAGCTTCCTCTTTCGGATGGCAAAGACTCAATATTGGTGGTGGTCGATCGCTTGAGCATGCACACTTCTTAGGCCTCAAGCATCCTTATTCAGCAGCCACATGGCGCAAACCTTCATGGATTATGTCTACAAGCTGCATGGCACTCCTCAGACCATTGTAACTGATCGAGATGCCATTTTCACGAGCCAATTTTGGAAGGCTTTCTTCAAACTGCAGGGTGTTCAACTCTTAACTTCCACTGCCTATCACCCGCAAACGGACGGGCAGACCGAAGTGGTGAATAGATGCTTAGAAGGCTACCTAAGGTTTATGTGTGGAGATAGACCCCTGGAGTGGAAGCATTGGATTGGTCTAGCAGAATGGTGGTACAACACTACCTATCACTCGGCCATCCGCACAACCCCTTATCAGGTGGTATATGGGCAGCCACCTCCCCCTCATTTTTCGTATCTGAGGGCACTTCTCAATGATTTGGTGGATAGAAGTTTGACACACAGGGAGGCTACCATTCGATTGATCAAGCAACATCTTTCGATGGTTCAGAATCGAATGAAGGTGCAGGCAGATAAACGACGCAGTGAGAGATCGTTTGAAGTAAATGATTGGGTGTTCGTCAAGCTCCAACCATATCGACAGCTCTTTCTCTCAAACCTCACGCCTATAGCAAGTCCGCTCGCTTCTTTGGTCCCTTCAAGGTGGTGTAAAAGGTGCGAAATGTGGCGTATCGTTTGCAGCTTCCTGAGGGGTGCAAAATACATCCTACCTTTCATGTTTCCCAGCTCAAGAAACGTGTGGGATCGGCTCAAACTCAATCTCTACCTTCATTTTTTAACTCTCACGGTCACATTATTCTGGAGCCTGAAGCTATATTGGAGAGGAGATTGGTTAAAAAGGCACAACCAGCCTGTCACTCAAGTCTAGTTAAATGGTTTAATGCTCCGCCGGAGGAAGTACTTGGGAGGATTGGTTCACGCTGCAACAACATTTTCCGGCATTCACCAACTCTTGAGGACAAGAGTTGTTTTAAGGAGGGAAGAGTGATACCACCATTAACGAAATCGGGACTGCTACCAGCGACTTCTACAAGACTTAAGCGCACTCGTCACTAAAAGCACGTTGTCGTTATCGTACCTACGTTTTCTCTTCTCATTTCATATAATGTCAATTTCTGTTGCCAGCTCATATCATCGAGTGTGAGTGTATGTGAATGTAACGAACTCTCGTCTCCTTCTCTGTGCTCTCTAGTTCTTCTCTCTGTAACGAACTCTCAGGTCGATTTTCAGAGCTGATTCTCTATTTTAAGTTCTCAATTTCGATTTGAATTCCTTTTCCTGATTCGAGTTGGTATCATACTGCTCGTGCGTAGTATGAAACGCCATTGATGTCAAGAACGAAGCTCATAGTGTGAAATTTCACCGCTTTTTGATACACGCTCAAATTCGGGAAAATGAAATAAAACCGAAAATGAGAGCGTAAAATGAAGAAACAGCTCTGGATTTTCGATTCAAATTTCAATGACTCGATCGTACAAAGAGAAATGGAGAAAGAAGAATAGAAGTCCTAAGAGCATCTCCAAGGGTCCTCTATAGATGGAGTTGGACACCATGTATAAGGTTGGAGGAGCCCAAACGACCCCTCAAACGCCACACCAAATTGGGGGATTGAACAGTAACACGCTACATATAGCGTGCACTGTTCACCCCCTATACATATATATATATATATATATATTTAATTCCTTTATCCTTTAATTATTTGATTATATGTGTAATCATGATTAAATATGTATTAGCTAAAACTTCGTAATTTATTTTTTGATCGTGTTCTGGAAAATTATATGATTATTTCATTTACTATAAAATAAATTAATGAATATTTTAGATCACTTAATTATTGTGAAAAGTATTTCAATAAATTATTTTAAAATTCGAATTATAACGAAAATGCATACTTTAAATTAAATATATAGATTATAGTGTGATTAATCCATATAGAGGAAAATATAGAGGAATTGTTGGAGTTCAATGATACTGTTCAAACTCTATAGCTGGAGGAATTGTACTGTTGCAACTTTATAGGTAGAGGAGCTATTGGAGATGCTCTAACGCACGCAACTTCAATTTCTGAAAGAAACGTGACTGCGATTGTTGATTAGCGTCTTAGGTTAGCTCCTCAGTCAAAAACTCGTCATTGAGCGCATCGTTTTTATTTTTGTGTGGTAACACTTTTCTACAGAGCTAGATTAGAGCAACTCCAATGAAGCTGCAAATCCCAAAAAATGGGGTAAATTACTTCAATCGATACCAAAAAACCAAACTCAAAATGCAATTTATCGTTTCTCTGTCAAAAAAATCGCATGTTTGCGTTTCGAGCGGTTGATATGCGTCTGAATTACTATTAATTGCATTGAATCACTTTATTTTTTTCCTCTTTGGGTTTGTGTCAGAGGAAAATAGACCAGGCTTTACAAAAGTCCTACTCGCAACAGTGGCGTCTTATTTGTCTGCTTCTCTCTCCCTCAAGGCCTCAACAAGCACACAAACACAAACACACAGTATTATGTCCAAAACAAACTTTTGAACAATGGGATTTTAAGAGCTTGGCTTCAGCTCCTGCAGCGTTTTGTTTGGCCTTTAATAGCTTGGCTTCAGCTTCTTTACTCCAAATTGATGATACCTAGCTGTGTGAAGAATTTCGGCACCAAGAAGCTTCGACCATAGCAGATTTTCGAGCCTCGAAAGCTTCCTCCGCAGCTTCTCTAATCGCAATCTTTTCCCTCAGCACTCTGCAATAATGCGGATTCGAATGGCCGAGCATCTCGTCGAGGGTCGAGTCATATCATCGACTTCCTGGAGCATCTTGATTTTCTTTTCAACTAGGGTTCGATCTTTTTGCTTGGAAACCAATTAATTTGAGATGTGAGTTTGTTCAATTGTTTACACTTCAAGGCGATATGGATCCTTTGCTTTATTCTTCTGCAATTTGGGTCAAAATCAAAAGAAGGGAAGACAACTAATCGATGATTTTTATATTAATTTTATTAATTTTTTATTAAATCCGAAATAATATTTATAGTCTAATTTATCAAGTTATAAATTACGTGGTAGTATTGAAATTTATACAATTGGTGCGGAGTTGAATATTACAAAATAGTCTTTTGAGTTTGAGAATGAGTTGAACGGTTGGAGAAAAACTACTGCATTTTGAGTTTGAGTTTAGGAATGCGTTTATCGGTTGGAGATGGTCTTAGAAACGACCGTGCATCCTTTAGAGAAATCATCTGTATCAGCTATTTTTTTCTGGATTCGTAGATCGAGGATTTCGATTCCTTCGCCAAATTTGAGAAACCCATATCTCAGCTGCCAATTTCAAGCAGCATCGCAGCTGGTTTGCTTCACCCGCGCGTGCCAATTTTTGTTTTGTTGGGGAAATAAGTTTTTCGATCTCAGCGACGACACTAGTCGGAGATGGACGGCAGACGAGTGACGTCTAGTCCACGGCCGTGTTCGGGTAGGAGAGTGCTGGCGAAGAAGCGTCCCACACGGCAACGCCGACGCGTCTGTCAACACTGCAAAGAAGCTTCTGAGAAGGGAGATTTCGTCGAAGCGTAGCCATGCTTTCAGCGCCAATAATTCTCAAGAACGTTTCCGTAATATCAGTCTCCAGGTTCGATTTCGTTACATTTCGTAAGCGCTGGTGCTCTCGCACGTATTGTATTGTGTTGTTTGTGAGATTTGTTATTGTTTGTGGCACTTCATTCTCTACCTTTACTCCTTTCAAAGTCGATTGACGGGCTGATTTTTGTATATGATTTTCCAGGAAGAATATGATACTCATGATCCCAAGGGACATAGTTCCTTGGCTCCGACATTTATGAAGAAAAGGTCGAAAATAATCGAGATAGTTGCTGCTCGTGATGTCGCCTTTTCTCTAGCACAGTCGGGGTTATGTGCAGACTGCAGCGTTTAGCCGAGGTAGGCGCTTAGCAACAGTCAACATAGAATTTTTATCTATTCTTGCACGTAATTTATTGTTGTCCTAATTTTTGTATGCTAACTTGTGATTGCAGAGACTAACGAGAGGATATGCTATTTTACAACAAGAACAACGATTCCCTCATCACTGTCTCCGTTTATGCTTCAGATAATTTCAGTTCATTAAAATGCAGAAGTACACGGATTGAGTATGGCTTCCATCGGGCATTTACTTATTGTGTCTGCTTTTATTCGTGCCTTTTGTATACTCACTTGTTACAATTCGATGCTGTGTTAGGTACATCAAAAGAGGGCAACCCGATGCTGGTTTTCCACTCTTTGAGTCTGAATCTCGTAAGTATCCTGGGTTTGTGGAGTTTGATGATGTTAATGGAGAGGTTCTTACTTATTCTGCTCATGATTGGTGAGCATTTGATGATTTTAGCGTTTTTACCTTTTCAAGTTGGGTGATTTGTTGGCATGGGTTACTGCCTACTGATGTTTGTTTGTTCGGTCTTCCCATAGCATATACAAAGTCTTTGACCTGAATGTTATTACATTAAGGATAAGAATGTTCAAGAGATCAGAATCAGGTATTTTATTATGTTTCCTCACGTTGAAAACTCACACCTTTGACTCTGATGTTAATATGCATTTTGGGTCTTTTCAGTTTCGGATAATAGTCCAGGAATCATGCTATTGATATTCGCAAAGACCCACAGCGGCATACCCTTAAAGATCCTCTCGATAGAGGATGGCACGTTCTTAAATCCTTCAACCACGCACTCCACAGAAGCAAGAAAGTAGACTTCATCGAACAGTTTAACGAAAAGCTCCTCGTCAAGCAGGAGAACGAAAACCTTCAGATTCACGACGTAAACTTGCCCTTTCGCTTTGGTTCTTTCTTTTTTCTGCTTCTTTCTTGCAAAGTTTTAATTTCTCGCAAAATCTTTTCAGGTTCGCAACCACGAAATAACCGAAGTCAGCAGAACTGAGTCATGACCCCATCCGCGTTCATATTTCTTTGCGAAAATCAACTGTTCCTTACATTCAGAAACAGAAAGGTCGCCGTTTGGAACTTCAGAGGGGAGCTTGTGACTTCATTCGAGGATCATCTTCTATGGCATCCCGATTGCAATACGAATAACATCTACATCACCAGCGATCAAGACCTTATACTCTCTTACTGCAAAGCTGAAAAGGATGAATCACTGTCTGATGAAAATGCAAACAACTGTAAGTCCCTTTCAACGATGTATGCTAATGTGCCCAAAAAAAAGCTCTAATTTCTGTCAAATCCTTGAAGTTTTCGACCACATGAATTCATGGATCATTCACTTGCATTAATGGGTCAGCCAATCTTGACGATTTGAACAGAGTACTTCGTTTGATTTTGCCTCTATTATTACCTAAGGATGAGCACTATCTGATGGAAACTGTAGAGCCCTTTCTACGTTTTGCTAATGTCCAACAAAAGCTCTAGTTGTAATTCTTGAAGTTTTCGAATATCATGATTCATGGATCACTTGATTCACTTCCATTAATGGGGTCAATCTTGATGATTGAAACAGAGTACTTCGTTTTGAGTTTGCCTCTGTTGTATTACCTAAGGATGAATCTGTATATGATGGAAAACAACTGCAATTCCCTTTCAACGATTATGCTAATGCCCAAAAAAGCTGTAATTTTTGTCACATTCTTGATGTTTTGGACCATCATGAATTCGTGGGTCACTCACTTGCATTGATGGGTCAGGTCAATCTTGACGATTTGAACAGAGTACTTAATTTTGAGTTTGACTCTGTTATATTGCCTAAGGATGAATCACTATCCGATGGAAACAACTGTACGTCCCCTTTCAACATTTATGCTTATGTCCAAAAAGAACTCTATTTGTTGTCAAATTCTTGAATTTTTCAAATATCATGAAATCATGGATACTTGCATTGATGTGTCAATATAGAACTTCGCTTTGAGTTGTTATTACTCTTTACCGGTTATTATTACTACAGCTGGGGCAATCAACATCAGCAACATTCTAACGGGGAAATGCCTTACAAAGATTAAGGCGGGCGACAATGTCCCTACGGAGCAATGCCTATGCAGTGCAAACTGCGGTGGAAAAAGGTGCAATGGGAGGAAAAAAATCGCCGGATATTCTTCTTCTTCGTCTTCTTCAAGAGTTAGGAGCACGTGGCTGAGGCACTCGAAGATATCACAGCCCTTTCTACGACGAAGATCGTAATGAGATATATACTGGTAATTCGCTCGCTTTGTTCACGTGTGGGCCAGCTGAATAATGTGATTACCTACTCTTACATAGTTTATGTATCTTTATGTATCTGTAGTAGTAACCATTTGTATGCAAACGCTTTTACTAATGCTACAACTTTTTTCTTTGATACTTTGAGTCCTTGGTTTTTGGTCCTTTTGTGTTGTGTAAAATTTGATTATTTCTAGTTCTTTGTGGGTCTCAGTTGGAGTTTGGTTCCTGTGGTTGAGTTTTTATTTTTCGTTCTTTGTTATTAGTAGTTTTCTATTCCATCTTTCATTTAATAATAGGAGGATGGTAGAATATACCTCCTCCAGCAGTTGAATTGTACAAATTACATTGTTTTGGTTTATTTCATACCGATTCTTTATTTTGGAAAATTCCTGTTTTCAGTATTCTTTTAAAAATTTCTGTTCAGTACCCCTCGAAGTAGTTCTCATGTTCAGTTTTCATTTGTGAAAAGTTGTACTCCAAAACATTGAAAGGACGAAAGTACCTTTCTTATCCACAAAACTGAATATTATATCAACGGTTGTGATTATTGTTATCGATATACCAATGTAATAACGTTACTATAATTTTAAAATTAAATTTATATCAACTGTATCTCTTTATATCAACAGAATTGAAGATTATACGCGTTATTATATCAACAAATCTTCAGACCGTAAAACTAAAATTTTCAGCCCGTAGAAACTTAATTTTTCCGCCCAATTCGAAATGCATCACAGCCCAAGCCATTTGTTGTTCTAGCAATATGTTTCTCATACGGGTCTTATTTTCCTTCCACCATCAAGTAAAGCAACGTGAGATAAAATGAAAATGACGAGCAAGAAACGAGAAAATCAAGCAACGTGGTACTTCTGAAGCTTGATTCTGTATGAATTCTGGTCACAGTTAAGGTTTCTAAAGTAATCGACAATTTCCATCTCCTTCTAATTCGTTTTTAAGGTCAGGTTCTTCATAAAAATCCTATGCGCAGCTTCTGTTTTCATCGAATTTGACCTAGTAATTATGCTCTGAGTCTTTCGAAATTTGTTTCTATCGAAAGCTAAGTTCTTCAATCTTTCATAGCCTCTTGAATCGACATGATCCGATGTTCGCTTTACTATGAACGTTTGAAGTTGATATGTCGAAACTGAATTTCTATTTGCTGTTTTTGGAAAAACCTGCTGGCGCAGCTATTGTATTTCTTAGATACCCATCGATGCTGCTCCAATTTACTCGAAACTGGTCTCTCTTTGAAAGCAGATTCCTTAAGCTCGTATCCACTAAAAACATGTTGATCTGATAATCCTACGATTTTCTGTGAATATTTACAGTGGCTGCTGCTAATCTTGAAACTTTCTACAGTCCTTGAGGAAATTTCCATTCTTATCTTGGCTTCAAATACGTTGGGCTGTACCACAGAGGCATTATAGTGATATTGAAACAGTTTTTTTCGGCAGTTCGTTGTCGAGGCGAAGGAACACCCATCGGGAGCACGAAGGCAGATTTGGACTTTGTGGAACGCTAGTCATTTACACGGTGAGTTGATAATATGCGGACGCCTTCCCTTCGCGTGATGCGTGAACCTCGCATTGGGTCGTTTTACTTCGTCATTTTGTGAGTTATGTGATAGTTTCTTCGTTATGATAGCGAGCCTTGCCGGCTATAGGATGTTTGAATTTGTGGTGGTTGAAGAATTTTGGGACTCGTCGTAATGGTTACACGGGACATTACCTAACGTGATGACGTGTTAATATTTTTGTCTTGTTCTTTGTGATAAGGGGGCCTTGTCGGCTATATATTGTGCATTTTTTTTTCGAGGTTGATGAGTACTTGGTTGTACGTGCGGTTTTGTGAATTGGGTTCAGGATTGCACGGGGATATGTGACGTGATGGCGCGTCACTGTTCGATATTCTTGATTTGATTTGTAATACGGATTGTGATATTATTTGGTTGTTGGTACCAAGTTCTAAATAGCCTGAATGGCCACGTTCGGGTGAGTACGGAGTGGCAAATCGAGTTAAGTAGCCTGTGGCTTGGAATTACACAAACTACACCTGGTTTTTATTTATTCCATGCTGACATTTTATTTTAACTTACGAAGTGGATACGGTTTATATTGTCATCTATGTGTATTGTGTAGTAACTATTTTTTATTAATTTGGTATGCGATCTATACACAATAATGTAACTATTAATTGATCAAACTTTCACCTTGCGAGAATATTTTTGAAGCTGAGTTGAGGAGTAAGAATTAGTAGTAATAGTTAAATGTTTGTGACCGTGTGTATTCTTCACTAAGCTTCTTTTTAAGTAACCAAAGCATTGGCATCCTTTACTTTCGTTTGTTATAGTGATGATGTGTTCTTGAACCATGGCTTCTGGTGTTTCGTCATCGCAAGTGGTTCCTGGATTTGATGTCTACGACGGACCAATAAGGCCTCTTCTCCGACCAGATATGGACTTTGGTGACAATGATGGAACAGAGTTGTATTCATTGTCTTGGAATCAGGACTACGGTTGTTTTGCAGTTGGGACCAGTCGTGGCTTTCGCATATATAATTGTGACCCCTTTAAGGAAACATTTAGGAGGGAACTTAAAAGCGGGGGCTTTAAGATAGTGGAGATGTTGTTTAGGTGCAATATATTAGCCCTTGTTGGTAGCACATCCAATGCTCAGTATCCTCCAAACAAAGTGGTTATCTGGGACGATCATCAGAGCAGGTGCATTGGTGAGTTCTCATTTAGATCAGAAGTCCGTGCTGTCAAGCTAAGACGAGATCGACTGGTTGTTTGTCCTTGAGTACAAGATATATGTCTACAATTTTGCGGACCTGAGGCTTCTCCATCAAATTGAAACTACAGCCAATCCGAGGGGCCTTTGTTATCTGTCGCATAACTTGAACACATCTGTCTTGGCCTGCCCAGGTTTGCGACGTGGACAGGTTAGGGTCGAGCATTTTGGTCTGAACATGACTAAAATAATCAATGCTCATGATTCCAAGATTGCCTGCATGACTTTGACAATGGATGGTCTTCTACTTGCAACTGCCAGTATGAGGGGCACTCTGATTAGAATCTTTAACACGATGGATGGAGCTCGGTTACAAGAGGTAAAAGTCTTCTTCATCTCAGAAACATTACGTATCTTTCTCTTTATCGAATCATTTTCATGCTGCGGAATAGATATTGTTACAATTTTAAACCATGTACACAAACTTTGCTTAGTGATTGCTCTTGATTTTCTGCCGTGGATATATGTTATATTGCATGGTAATCCGTTGTCATTTACTGCAATTTCAATAGAAATGTTACGTGTTTACTTGTGTTGCAGTAATTATGTGTCTCATACCTACCTATTCTTAATCGATATTCTTAATTTGTTTTCTCATTTTAGCACTACTATGCTGTTACAGGTGAGGAGAGGAGTAGACAAAGCAGATATATATAGCATTACGCTGTCTCCTGATGCTCAGTGGTTGGCTGTATCTAGCGACAAAGGGACTGTTCACATATTCAGTCTCAGAGTTCGAGTGGCTGGTGAAGACAGGTCAACTGATTTCAATGCTGTGAAAACTCCAGCGCTGATTAATCAGAATTCGTCTAACTCGCTCGATTCTCTTATTTCTCCAAGTACGGGAGCTAATCCAGGCTCGTCCTTCTCATTCATGAAAGGTCAATCACAGCTCTTATCTATCGTCGAATATTGCTTTGTTAAAGAATAAATCATCAAACATGGTCTTCGGTAACCTATTGCCAAGCGAGTTGATGTATTTGGATGATCCAATACGTTGATGATCGGATGCCCATAAACTACCTTAAAGCCTTGTATACTGCATCTGTTTAGTATTGGGATAGTTGACTAACTTTGTTTAATTGTTTCTTCAACCTTTTCCTAGTCTATTAAGTAATAATCTTCAGCTTCTTTTCGATTTGCCAGGGGTGTTGCCTAAATATTTCAGCTCAGAATGGTCATTTGCTCAATTCCACTTGCCCGAGCGCACGCAGTCCGTTGCAGCTTTTGGTTCCCAGAACACCGTCATCATTTTGGGCATGGATGGGAGGTAAAGCACATCTACTTACTTATCTGATTCCTCATTACAACTTAGGTTTGTCTAAATCAAATAAAATGTGTGAATATTCTTGAAAATTCTACTGATAATTTTTTTTTTTCGTTTTCCCGTCCTCTGTTTTGGACCTACCATCAGCTTCTACAAGTGCAGCTTCGACTCGACAAATGGAGGTGCCATGTTGCAGCGGGAATTTGTCCGCTTCTGAAAACTGAAAACAGAACAAGATGAGAACTTCTCTTAAATCGACGCTGTGATTTCTCAATCGAAGGAAGGGAGAAACAGATGAGGAAAAAAGAAAGGAAGATAAGTGAAGTGGTCATCTGAATGTACATATTACGCGGTTATTCGTGTTGTTGGGAGATATATCATCTGCACATATAGCTAATCGTTGCTTTGAAAGTGCCTGAACTTAATACAACTTGTGCTGTTACACAGGTGTTCGGTCCTACTTGAAACTCTTCGAATGTGTTCCTTGAAATGTGTATATGATTGAAGATTGAATATTGCTTAATTGTTGGAGATTTATAAGACATATCTTCTGCCCATTTTTCATATTTTTCCATCAGGCTTGATCACGTGACTTGAATTGCAACTTTTACAATTTATCTTAAATTTCAGACATCGCTAAACATCAACCACCATGTAATACGCGTTAAAGTTTGATCATTTTTAGTAATTAAGAAATCACAAAGGAGAAAGTAGTCGAGATTCTTTGTCGAAGTGAAAAGGATTCAATTTCACTTGTACTCCTTGTTTATTTCAGTAATTTCGAACCAGTATTTATTTAAAGAGTAATCTTCTGACTCCTATTAAAAATCCCGTTTCGCCACGATTTTCTTTTCTCTAATCGTGAAACCATTCTCTTCGTTTTATATTGAAAGATAAGCATTCGAACCGCCCTTACCATTAAGATGCATGACGTCCGAAATGTGTTGAAACGAAATATCTATACTTCTATACTAATATAAAAGAGGGAATATGGGCAGGTAGGTGGCAAGTCATATATTGCCTTTAAATGTTTGTTTGGGGATCTGTATTTTGGGTTGCCAACATTTTATGTTCATTTTCTTTTATAATAATAATGCACATAGATATATACACGTTGAATCATTTGGGTGTTTTTCAATTTCTTTTCTTTTTCTTTTATGATAATGCAATACAATACACATCACATTTCACACATATATCATAATTAATTGAAAAATACGTATTGTGTTCTTTTCCTTTCTCTTTTTTGTTGTATTGCATTTTTATATAATAACGTGATACAAATAAATCCTATTTAACTGAAAAATATAAATTTTGTTTAACTTTCTTTTATTTTTTGTTATATGATAATGCATACATACATATCATATTTTAGGTGCTTGTTTTCCTTTACGTTCTTTTTACTTTTTATAAACAATGCAACCCATACATATACACATCAAGGTATGAATTGAGTTTTCGAACCGAACCAAAACTTTTAGTGTTTAACTTTTAATGTAGAATCAACCGTAGAACCGATCACCAAAAAATAATAAAAATATATTTTCATGTAACATCAATCAAACATTATAAGTAAAATATAGTTATGATTTATAAATTGGAGGTTCAATAAAATAAAAACAAATGTCTAGAACATTAATTGCAAAATGAGTGCCAATTTGAAATTTATAAATTGGGGGTCAAAAGGCTAATCATAAAATATGATTTCAATAATGAAATTCGTGGGAATCGAACCAAGCCAATATAAAAAGAAATTTAAATAAATGTTAGCATTGGGCAATACTAATGTTTTTGTTACATTTAATTATTTTTCTTCTTTATTAGTTTTTTCAGTTTTTTAACCGTACATGACATGACTGGATTGTTAACCAGTCTGTTCGGAACCAGCAGAACCGGCTGGTTCGGTCCGGATCCGAAAAACATGACGCACACACAAATGTATATATATATATTAATATTATATTGTATTAATATATATATGTATATATATATATATATGTATAAATCACCTATATATTTAATAAGTATATAATAGATAAATGGTGTCACAATTTTTAGCATTCGAAATTATTGCCATTGATGATATTAGGTATGCATAAGACATAAACTTCGTGGTTATTATAGGCAAGGTTTCTAAAATCGGATTTTCGAATCAGACCAGAAATTTTTAGTGGTTTAAATATAGTGGTTTTAACCGGTATAGAGATCGAAATCAAATCAGTATCTTAAATATATAAATATATATTTTATATTTGAATAATCAAATAATATGAAAAATTACATATTTTTATGACTTTTTCAAACTATAATTATATAATAAGGGGTAAAATTAAATAAAAGTAAATAGCGTGGTTGTTATAAATTAATCGTATGTCAAGTATTAATCTATGAGTTGGGGTCACTTTGAATAAAATTAAAATAGTGAGCTAATAGTTAATTATAAAATATAAATATACGGTGTTTGGTGGATTCGAATCCAAGCTCATTAAGTAAAATACTCACAACTTACCACTAAACCAAACTAATTTATTAGTTTTCTTATTTTGTATAATTTATTTAAACATTTTTTTTTATTTTTAAATTTTAGAAAAAAAATCGGACCGGTCCCGTCAGAACCGGCCGTCCGGTCCGGTCATGACAACCATGGTTATAGGTGGCTATCAATCATGTCCAAGTAGTGTATCTTGCTAGAAAATGTTGATTTAAAAGCTAAATTTTTTACTAATATATATCTTATTGATTAATTATGTGTAACATAACAATTATTTTTATGTATTCTTTATTATATCATAATGACCACCTCATTCTATTTTAGTATATCATTTATTAAAAAAACTTATTAAACAAGGTAGCCTTAAAATCATAATAACCACCTCATTCTATTTTTAGTATTTAATTTCTTAAAATTATCCAGTAATAATTAATTTTTATTTTTTTTTGCATATACATAGGTTTGCTCAAGCACTACTATATATAATGCATTACAATAGTTGACTAAAAAATTGAGTGGTAAAATTGATAATATAAAAATGTCATGTAAATGGAAATTTTTTTTCGATTTTAATAAAACCAAGTGAATCTACAGAAAAATAGCCATTTAAATAAAAATTTTGCAAGTTAGTACCCTGACAGAATTTTTTTTATAAGTACTCGGTCGATATAACCATTTTCCGGGTATTAACATACTTTTTTTATGTGTATCACGTATCACGTCACGCGTTATATGGTACTCAATATGCTACCTATATATGTTCTATATGGTACCTTAATGTGTTATATGATATATAATTTTCTTACTGTATTATGTACCACAATACGTTTTCTATGGTACCTAAATGTGTCCTGTGACGTACTTGCAGCGGAACATGTACAATGTGCAAAAGTTATTCTAATAGGTAATACATATAAAATATTTTACAGGGGCACTTTTTTCAAATTTTTTTATATAAGTGGGTATTTTTGTGTGCCCGTATAACTATTTATAATTAATTGACGGACTATTTATACCAACGAGTCCATATTACAAAAAGTATAATTCTTGAGAATGAGGGAAATGAAGGTTGTAGTGTGGAAACGCCATCGATGTCAAGAACGAAGATTAGAGTGTGAAATTTCACCGCTTTTTCTGCAGAACTAGATTAAATCTAGCACTGTAGAAACCCACTGTGCATCTTTTCTTAGAGAAATCATCTGTATTAGATTTTTTTTTTTCTGGATTCGTAGATCTAGGATTTCAATTTCTTCGCCAAATTTGAGAACCCATCATTCAGCTAGTTTGATTCGTCTGCGCGTGCCCATTTTGGGTTGAAGTTTTTTTTTTATCTCGCGACGACGCTAATCGGAGATGGAAGGTAGAAGACTGACGTCGAGTCCACGGCCGTGTTCGGGGCGGAGAGTGCTGGCGAAGAAGCGTCCCCACGGCAGCGCCGACGCGCCTGTCAACAGTGTAAAGAAGCTTCAGAGAAGGGAGATTTCGTCGAAGCGTAGCCGTGCTTTCAGCACCAATAATGCTCAAGAACGTTCCGTAATATTACTCTCCAGGTTTGATTTCGTTACGTTTGTTAGAATCGTTGCTCTCTACGTTTATTGTGGATGGGCGTGAAAGATTTCTTTGTATTGTATCGCATTGTTTGTAAGATTTGTACTACTTGTACTACTCTTGCCAGGAAGAATATGACACTCATGATCCCAAGGGACTCTGTTACTTGGCTCTGCCATTTCTGAAGAAAAGGTCAAAAATAATTGAGATAATCGCTGCTCGTGATATTATCTTTTCTCTGGCACAATCGGGGTTATGTGCAGCATTTAGCCGAGGTAGGTGCTTAGCAACAATCAACATAGAATGAATAGCTATTCATGAACTTACGTTTTCGTTTTACTAATTCTATATGCTAACTTTTGATTGCAGAGACTAACGAGAGAATATGCTATCTAAATATCTACCCCAATGAAGTCATTCGGAGCTTATTTTACAACAAGAATAACGATTCGCTCATCACTGTTTCGGTTTATGCTTCAGATGATTTCAGTTCATTAAAATGCAGATCTACCCGAATTGAGTATGGTTTTCATCTGGCATTTTCTTACTGTGCCTGCTTACATTTGTTTCTTTTTACACGAAACATGTACTTATTATCGATTTGATGCTACTTTAGGTACATCAAAAGGGGACAACCCGATGCTGGTTTTCCACTCTTTGGGTCTGAGTCTCTTAAGTATCCTGGGTTCGTGGAGTTTGATGATGTTAATGGAAAGGTTCTTACTCATTCTGCTAATGATAGGTGAGCATTTGATGATTTTAGCGTTTTTACCTTTTGAATTTGGGTGATTTATTCTCATGGGAGCTCAAGGGTTCTACTGATTTGTTCGGTCTTCCTCTAGAATATACAAAGTCTTTGACCTGAGAAACTATACAATGCTGTATTCCATTGCAGATAAGAATGTTCAAGAAATCAAAATCAGGTATTTTTTTCATGTACTTCACTTTTAGTTCCACCTTTGACTCCTTCTTATAGTATGCATTTTGGTTTTTTTTTTTCCATTTTGGTTATCGGATAACAGTCCAGGAATCATGCTATTGATATTCGCAAAGACCCACAGCGGCGTACCCTTACAGATCCTCTCAATAGAGGATGGCACCGTTCTTAAATCCTTCAACCACGCACTCCACAGAGGCAAGAAGGTAGACTTCATCGAACAGTTCAACGAGAAGCTCCTCGTCAAGCAAGAGAACGAAAAACCTTCAGATTCACGACGTAAACTTGCTCTTTTCACTTTGGTTCTCTTTGTTTTCTCTGCTTCGTTCTTGAAAGTTTTAATTTTGTCACAATTTCTTTTTTCAGGTTCGCAGCCACGAAATAACCGAAGTCAGCAGAACGGAGTTCGTGACCCCATCCGCGTTCATATTTCTGTACGAAATCAACTGTTCCTTACCTTCAGAAACAGTAAGGTCGCCGTTTGGAACTTCAGGGGGGAGCTCGTGACCTCATTCGAGGATCATCTCTTATGGCATTCCGATTGTAATACGAATAACATCTACATCACCCGCGATCAAGACCTCATCATTTCTTACTGCAAAGCCGAGAAGGATGAATCACTGTCTGATGAAAATGGAAACAACTGTAAGCCCCTTTCAACGATTTATGCTGATGTCCCAAAAAAAGCTCTAATCTTCATCACATTCTTGAAGTTTTGGACCATCATGAATTCGTAGGTCACTCGCTTGAATCGATGGGTCAGGTCAATCTTGACGATTTGAACGGAGAAATTATTTTTGAGTTTGCCTCTGTTATTTAATTGAAGTATGAAAAATCTGATGGAACTGTGCGTCGTCCCTTTCAGCGATTTATGCTAATGTCCCCAAAAAGCTCTAATTTTGGTCACATTCTTGAAGTTAGGACCACATGAATTCGTGGTCACTCCTTGCATTGATGAATGATGGGTCAGGTCAATCTTGACTATTTGAATAGAGTACTTCATTTGAGTTTGACTCTGTTTTATTGCCTAAGGATGAATCACTGTCTGATGGAAAACGTACGTCCCCTTCAGCTATTATGCTACTGTCCAGAAACAGAAAAAAAAAAAAAAAGCTCTAGGTTGTGTCAAATTCTGAAGTTTTCAACTAGCGTGAATTCGTGGATCGCTCTCTTGCTTTGATGGGTCAATATAGAACTTCTTTTTGAGTTGTTGTTGCTCTCTACTGTGTTAATATTATAACAGCTGGGACTATCAACATCAGCAACATTCTAACGGGTAAATGCCTTACGAAGATTAAGGCGGGCGACAATGTCCCTACGGAGGAATGCCTATGCAGCGCAAACTGCAGGCGGAAAAGTGCAATGGGAGGAAAAAACTCGCCGGAGATTCTTCGTCTTCTTCAAGAGGTAGGATCACCGTGGCTGAGGCACTCGAAGATATCACAGCCCTTTCTACGACGAAGATCGTAATGAGATATATACGGGTAATTCGCTCGCTCTTGTTCACGTGTGGTCAAGCTGACTCTTACATTGTTTATGCTCTCTAGTAACCGGTAGTATGCAATGCTTTTTCTTTACTAATGCTGCAACTTTTTGTTTGCTACATTTGAGTCCTTGCCTTTTTCTTTTTCCTTCCCTTTTGTTTGCGTATAACTTTGGGCACTAATTGAAATAGACTTAAACACAAGGGTATCATGTGGAATACATCTTAATTTATATTACGTATCAAACGTTTAATGTAGTGGTGTCCCAACAACGTGGGTAAGATTGTAGTGTCATTGTAAATAGTATTCTTGTACACACAATGCGTGTGCTATAATATTCTATTACTCCCTCCGTCCCAAACCATTTTATATATTTACTAAATCGGACGTCCTACATCTTTTATACATTTTATTATTTAGCAAAAAACTATCACAAACAATCAATATAATATTAATATTCTTAAAAGACGTGTTAAAATATAAATTTTTTTACCTTTTATTTGTACTATATTAAAATATTCATTTTCTTATTCTCGTGCCAACTCCCAAATGTCCATAAATATTGGGACAGATGGAGTATAATTTAAACCGAGAAATTGATTTATTATTAAATTGAAAGTAGAATTATAATGAACTAAAATTAGTAAGTTATTGATTAACTAGAGAAGGTAAGTTAAGGTTGTTGGTTTTTTCTTTATATATTATTCAATAATTTTTTAGTATAGATTAATGGTGAACATGGAATTTTTTGTACTATTAACTGTATAGAAAATGAAGTGAAATTAAATGGTAGTTTTCTATTTACAACATGTGTTTAATTTAGTTGTTTAATAAACTTTTATTTGTAGATAAAACTTGTTTGGTTAATTTTGAAACTGACAAACCCAAATTAAAGTTAGAAAATGACGGTATTTATGAGGGCAAGGCTCTTCAAAGTGTACTAGTGCTGCAGTGCATAAGCACATTCTATGCATGTGCAATATTTAAATAAAAATATATTATTTTATATTTTAATTTATTGTAAATTTAAAATATAAATTTAATTGTATTACTTTTTATTATGTATAAGAAAACTGATTTGAGGATATATTTATCAATATCATGGGTAAATTTGTAATTATTATTGACACACCAAATTAATTAGATGATAGTTACTCTAAGCCTCTCCCACTTAATAAAATAGAAAGATAGATAATAGATTGTAGAAATATTATTGCACACATCGAGTGTGCTAAATGTACTATTTATTTATAATGTTGAGGTGAGGAGTGCGTAATAATTTCACATTTGGTACATTATATATAGTTTTTTTAATATGGGTGATTATTATTTTTTTAGAGACACAAAATTTAGTCACTTAACTCCCCGTGTCAGAAAGAATATTAGTTAAGGACCAAGTACTATCATTTAAGGACCGATTGGACGAATATATCACTCAAACATTTCATTATTACGATTTTACCTTTTTTAATTTAAAATTTAAAAACAAAATTAAACCCTAAAACCCCAATTCGAACTACAAGATTCCCAATTCGAAGAGAGGAGGCGACGAAGATCCAAACCTACAAGATCCTCCTCTTAAGCCCTAGAACCGCAAGCGCTACACCAAGTCACGATTCCCCGACGATTTAGCGAAGATTCGAACCCGCAAGCCCTCCCAAGCCACGATTCGCGACTATTCGAACCGGCAAGCAACAATTCTCACGATTCGAACTTGCAAATCGTCCCCAACGCATATCATCCGGTAAGTTTGATAATTTTGTTTTTATTTCGTATTTCTTGATTCAAAGTCAGCGAGGGATATTTTTTTCGATTCGTTGCTTGATTGTTGTCCGTACGCCTCCATTATCTCATGGTTTTCAGTGCTGTTTATTTACTTAAAGATTTAGGTCGATTAGGCCATGATTGAAGTGAGTTGTTTCTTTTTAACTTTCGTTTTGTAGGTTTAGGTTTCAGTACATAGTCGCTTAGTTGTTGTGTTACTGTTTTTGAGACCACTAACTTGAAAATCAGTATATACATGTTTGGGTACACTTTATGAACATTTTTTGGGACACTAAAGTTTAATGGTACAGTGCATATGGGTTTCATGGTGCCATTTGATTTTATTGGTGATATTCTTCTTTGATTCATGTAGTAATGACACGAAGTTTCTTCTAAATGTCATCCACATACGTTTCGATCATGATGGTCAAGATAACAAGAATATAACCGAAGAGCAGCTTGCAGCCATTCCGAAGACTCATTTCTATTTCTTTTCAGATATGCCTAAAATATCACATTGGTTCGCTCGTATAGATTCATTGTTATGTCATTACAATGCATATACGAATTCTTTTAGGCTTGTGAACGATATGGATGTATTCTTTGCCCAAAAGAGTTTAGTGTAGTTGCCTCTACTGGTCAGTATGTGAACCCCCAAGAGATAATTCCCTCGGATATAGTGAAACGACTTTTTGGGGGAAAATGGAAACGTTTCTCGAAAGAACATAACAAAGTCGTTGCTGAGTTTAAGGAGAAGTCTGCGAATGAAACGTAAATGATTTTGCTAATTTGTGCTTTTTTGTTTAAGTATGTGTTATTCCCGATGGGTAATTCCAAAACCCATCTTTGCGAATGCATATGTTGATGACTTGGATGCGATTGGGGAGTATGCGTGAGGCAGCAGCACACGAATTCTTAGTCTACGAGATGAAGCTAGTTGGGGAATCTCGTAACAATCGGAGAAAGCGATGATGAATGGGTGTACCATCGTTAATGGTAATTTAACTAATTTGTATTGATTCTGAAATTTTGTAATTATTCTTTTTTATTTACAGAAGTGGCTTTACGAGCGCGAACCTTTTTAGCAAAAAAGCGAGCGTTGTACACATTCCCTCGGTTATTCAATTGGAGACAAAAGGGTGGCTAACGATGTCGCAATGGCAGAGACGGAATTTTCGTTGGTGGAACGCGTGATACCACGTATGAAGGAATGAGACGCCATTAGTGCAGTCCATTAATATGGTATCAAAGGTTATTAAATTGCTTTAATTGAAAATTTATTTATTGAACATTGTTCTCCATGCTTAAGGTTAATGAAAGTGTTCCTCAATCCATCT